>JBBBDQ010000803.1:535000-605000 GCA_037127315.1 Ascarosepion bandense
ATATTAATAATAAAGAGGGTGAGAAGAAAAGAGAAAGAGAGAAGAAAAACAAGAAAAGTAAAAGAGAAAGAAAATGCGGAAAGAAGGCGATAGAGAGAGAGAGAGAGAGAGGAGAAAGAGGATGAAGAAAGAAGAAAAAGGAAAATAGAGAGGAAAAAGAAAGAGATGAAGATAAAATGACTAGAGAAAGAGAAAATGAGGATGAAATGAAAAAAGAACGATAAAGAGAGAAAGATATGAATAAGTAAAAGAAGGAAGGAAAGAGATAGAAAGAAAGAACAGGAAGAGTGAGAGAGAAGGAAAGATAGGATGAAAGAAAGAGACAGGAAAGAAGGATGGGAAGAGAGGTGAATAAGAAGAAAGATAAAAGAAGGAAGGAGAGAAGAAGATGGGGAGAGAGTGAGGATTGATTTGTTTTACAACTTATCAACCCTTTTCAGGTTGTTTAAAGCCACATTTTTTTAGTTTACGAGATAAAAAATTATTTACTGATAAAAGTTCTACCAATACTATATCTAGAGAGAAGAAGAAACGGATTCATACTTTTTTCCAGGGGAATTGGCGCGTAAGTAAATATAACGAACCCGACTGGAATTGGAACTCGGATCTCCGATTTCCAATTCCGAGCACCCGCACATCCAAGAGTACAGCACCTTATATTAGCAATTGGTCATTGATCTAAGTACTGACCAGGCTCGACGTTGCTTAACTTCGGTGAACCGTGTTTTAATGTGATATGGCCGTAAACCGAGAGAGGAGAGGTAAAAAAAAGTAGAGAGAGAGAGAGAGAAAGAGAGAGAGAGAGAGAGAGAAGGAAAAAGCGAAGAGAGGAAAATGTAAAGAAAGAAAAACTTAGATCGATTCAAGATGCACCAGGAAATTGCAAACAAATAATATAAAGAAAAAAGAAACAAAAAACATTTAACCAAAAAAATTAGTACTTCTCCAAAAATATTTACACATGTTCGTTTTTGATAAACGGAAAAAAAAAAAAGAAAAGGTTATTCAATAAATCAATCCTGAGATTCTATATGGCTTCATAAGAGATTGCATGCTTGGATCAGGTGTTGATCATCTAAGATGGCGGCTTTCAACGAGACTTTGATATTGTTTGATCGCCTTCTCCGCGACACTCTAACTGCACTAGTCGAGGAACCCACATTCTGAGGACGATATGACGGTGAAAATTCTCAGCAAGCTACTTCAGCGTCTTCTCATGAACCATGTTGGAACGAACAGAATTCTGCTAGAATTTGTACGGCCAGCCTCGTCCTCGATTCATGCTTGACTACAGTCGAGCATCTCAATACAAGCAGTGACACTGACCTCTTATGTGAAGAAGAAATAGGACGGCTTGACATGGCCCCGGTTGCTCAAAACCATTACACGCATAACCGTGTGTACCTCCATGGGGGTCCGAATAGAGCCATCTAGCCACATAAAATAATCTGACAGCATTCGAGTCGCTGTGGTTTCCCTCGCCATACGAGCATAGCATCTATTTTCGTTTCCAGTGTCAAATTAAATTCAGCCATGTTAAGGCAATCGATATTTCTAAAGGAGAAATGAGAATACAAAAATTTGGAGCATGCCCCATTAAATTATTTTATGCCGCCTTCCATTTATGGGCCATTAAATATGGGTTTTCAAATACCTGGCGCATCACACATACGTCTGTAGACACGAGGTAATCCCATTGAACAATTAAAAAAAAAAAATCCAAACAGAGTATTTTAAGCACCCCTTCATACATTACTCTATAGCGAAGCAACTGGACGCAAGATTATGTGATATGCAAATTTATATACCTGACTAAAAAGTAATTAAATGATATAATCGAAAAAAAAAAAAAACGAAAAAAACTACATAATGCGTTTTGTCCCTATAATGAACTTCCAACAATGGTTTTATTACCAAATACGTCTATTGAACAGGTGTAGAGGCTCATCCCTTGTTCCCTGTTTAGGATGTGGTTTCCGGCTTTCTCTTTTCCAATCTTTTCACTTTTCCTTTATGTTTTTTTTCAATTGGAGTAGACTGAACTATCGCCCGGTTCACACTCCACCCACGTCTATTGAACAGGTGTAGAGGCTCATCCCTTGTTCCCTGTTTAGGATGTGGTTTCCGGCTTTCTCTTTTCCAATCTTTTCACTCTTACATAGCCCCCTGCACACCAGTGGCCTTACCGCCTTGCCCGAGGTGATATGATTAAAAAAATAAAAAAGTTTATCTACATTCGTAAGACGTCAAAATGTTTTAAATTTAGCGTCTCCGTTTTAAAATTGCAAGCATATTTACTCTATTTGTCTCCGTTTTAAGTTTATAAACGGATAAGGAACACATAAAAAATGGTTATAAATTTACTTTTCTTATCCTATAATTCCGTCGAATTCAAATATCCATATTTGATCCTTATATATATATATATATATATATATATATATATATATTGATTGATTGATTGTTTAATATTTAGTTTTTGGTCATAACAGAGTTAGATCAGTGCATATTTGTATTAAAAAGTGTTCAATACAATTATATTGTAGAACTTTTGAATATTTTCCATTTTTAAACGAGTTATTTAGCTAAATATTTTCCATTTTTAAAACTCGTTGAAAAATGGAATATATATAATCACTCTTAGTTACAAGGGACAAGATACCGCAAAATGTATGTGTATGTGTGTGTGTGTGTATAAAAGGGGAAAAGGACTATGACAAAAACGAAAGAAAGTTTTCGTGTGATTCTTTTGGATTTCATCGGACTAAGTCTTTTCGTGAAAGAGAAACGCTGAGATTTTATTAAAACGAAAATATTAAGAAAGTTCTTTAATCGCTAGATTGCCTACAGTAAATTTGCGTCCATGTTCTTACAACGTTTCTCCTTTCTAGGCAGATCTTCTATCACATTGTGAGACAGCAAAAAAAGTGATGGAAACCTGAACAAAAGAAGAAGCTCGGTGAAATCGGTTAGATTATTACATACATCATAACACACATTCTGAGCATCTTCCGTTCGTACGCAGGTGTAATTGCATTATATGTGTGTGTGTGTGTGTGTCGCCCTAAGCAAGGCATTTTACTGCCACTGTTTTGCATGGGTTTACATAGGAGGAAAGTTATGAGAAAGAGTGACAGGTTATAGGAGGTGTCAGGAAGTGGATAAGAGAAGGATGAGCATACCGATGAGAGTAGAGTGGACGGAGAAAGGAGTATGAGAGAGAGGATGCAGGTTATTGAGATAAGAGATGACTATTGACTTTAAATGCTTGGAGATTGTAGCCGTCGGTGAAGCAAGTAAATGGAAGAGAATTATATATATATGTGTGTGTGTGTGTGTGTGTGTGTGTGGTATAATGGTTAGCAAGCTTGTCAATCATTACAGTTGAGTAGTGAGCACGATTCTCACTGGGTGCCCCATACTTTCGGCCTTGTGCCACATCTTAGCTGCGCTTAGAAAATCACTAAATATATAAGTGTGTGTTTGTGTGAGAGAGAGAGAGTGTGTGTTTATTGAGCTGGTTCAATAGTTTGTGAGATCAACCACTCAAACCACACTTTAGTTGAAGAGACAAGACCCGCATTAGGAATTACTAGTAACATCTATTCATAAAGAGTGCCTTGATAGTGATACTGGTCCCCCGAAGCATGGAGACACACCTATATATATATATATATATATATATATATATATATATTAAAAGCCGATCTAATTAAGTAATGTCATAACTTTATTGTAATTTTTAAAATTTTACTATTCGGAGCAGATTTTCGAAAAATCGGGGCCAACTGTTACAAAAAAAAAAAAAAAAAAGAAAAAAAAAGGATAATTTACATTCACCAATGAGTCCTGAACTAATAAAAGAAATTTTCGATACAAAATTTAATTTCTTGAAATTTCATGAATTTACGTGAAGGGGAGGGAGTAACATATTTTTACCAAGATTTAAGCCTTAAACCACCAGGGAAAGAAGAGACGAATTAATGTCTTTCTCAGTGACATTAGTGCAAAAGTGAACGAATTAGACTAGCCCGCAATTTGAACTCAGATTTTCGGTTCCACTTTCCGCGCCGATAGCGAAATTAAAATTTTAAAGGATTTTAGCCGCCAAAATTTCGTTTATTTTAAGAAATTTAAGAATTAAACAAAACCAACGCGATTAGATTTAATCTAACGTATATTTCCACGTGTAAGATGACCTTTAAATTCCCCAAATCACCTTTAAAAATGTGGGGAGGTAGTCTTATATTACAATTCTAAAAAAGAAGCCTTAAATTCTGAGTCATGTTTTTAGGTAAGCTAACCTCGTCCTCGGTGCGATAACCAATAACGTATATAAAAAAGTTCCCATTATCAAAGAAACTTATAATTAAAAAAACAAAAACAAAAAAAAAACAAAAACAAAAACAAAAACAAAACAAAAAAAAAACCACATTTTTTACTTATATATTACTGACATACCTTCATAATAAATTACCTATTCGAAGAATAATTCCAATAATATCAACGCTTGGGGCGATCATGTCTCGAAAGAGACATGACTGACTGGGCAGAAGATTATCCCGCAGTAGTTTGCCATTGCTTTCCGCGGTAGACTGGTTGCCAGCCAAGGCTTATAGAACTCAATCTGTCCTGTTATTTAACCCATAACTGGAGGGAAGAGGCGGATCAATACCTTTCCCAAGGGTGTTTGCGTGTAAGTGAATGCGAGGAATTCAACTGGAATTCGAACTCGGCTCCCCGATTTGTCGTTCCGAGTCGATATTCACTGCACCACAACGCACATATAGTACACTAACGTACCATTATTAGCAACATTTCGTGATTGTCAATAAAGTATAAGTAAATGGCCATAACTACACCAGGCTGTTTGCAACTGTTTAGATATAGTAAAAGAATAGAAAGAAGAAGAATCAGTATTCGCAAAAGGTCAAGAGATGAAACGTAAACAAAGCAAATGTTTCCGCGTTAGAGGACGAGTGTAGCTGCAAAACATGATTTAGAATTGTTTTTGTTCTTTCGTTTATTTTGAATTTTGAAGTAACAGCATTTCCAATAATATCATCTTTATATAATCAATAAGCAGACGTCTTATACTACAGGTATAGAATAAATTCATGAAAATTTGCTATATTTTCCCCCGTCTTATCTAATGGTCGCCTTATCCGCGGAAATATACAGGTAACTGAAAGCTACAAGTCTGAGGCAGTTGGTGTCAATCGAACCTATGACACAGTAGTAATAATAATTTGCTAGACTAGCTCGTTAACCATAAACTTCACGGAGTGAAGTGTTAATGACAATACCTATTTGATGAAACTGACGCTCCATATTCTTGTGATAGAGCTCGATATTACCGAGAAGGTTATTTCACGTGTATGCGTCAGACCCTGTCACCAGAGAGATTTAGTGATGGTGGTGTGGGAGGTGCTTTTTAAATCAGTGGGACCGTGTGTAAGAATGTGGACATTAAAATTGGGTCACATCGTTTTTATAAGGAAGAGGTTAATGGTTTTGGGAACTGAATGACTGTGCAAAAAATAAAATTGTTAGCGATTCATTTTGATTTAATGTTATAGATCCACGAAAAAATGCTACAGAGTGTTTAATGATAAACGAACAATAACAATAACGCAGAGAGAAAATGTACGAAACTAATTCTAGTCTGATACAAGGCCATGATGAATGAAGCACCTGGTGAGGATAAAACTTGCCTGCAATGTCTTACGAGACTGACTGAACAAGTAACTTACAGGAGTAGAGGGAGATAACTCATGACTACCAGAAGATGCTCTATGCAAGGGATGGAGATGATATACCCCAGTGATTGTAATAAAGGGTTCGGTTCGAAATTCCTAGCATCTGAAGAAGGCCGGAGCGTACAACGACCGAAACGTCGTACACATGGTAGCAAAGATGAGGACAATAGTCCGAATAATGTAAATACTGTAAATACTACCTCGTCTCAGAATTTTTTTTTTAATCGTATCACCCCGAGCAAGGCGGTAACGCCACTGATGTGCAAGGGGCTACGTAATAGTGAAAAGATTGGAAAAGAGAAAACCGGAAACCACATCCTAAACAGGGAACAAGGGACGAGCCTCTTAACCTGTTCAATAGACGTGGGTGGAGTGTGAACCGGGCGATAGATAGATCTATCTACTCCAATTATATAGACAAATACGGTAATATGGTTGACCACTGAGTAGTGGGTTTGTTACTCATTGGGTGATCCGAACCTGTGGCCTTATGTCAACTCAAAACTAAGCTATACTTAGTAGCTAACAACGAACTGTTTTTTCTTTCTTTGAACTTAAGCAGCAATGAACTTGATCATTAACGAGACGATTGGAAAAACGTTAATGTCGAGGATTTTATAAACGCAATAGAAGTTGGAGAAGATGCAGATACGAAACGGTTAACCGTACAAAGAATGGAATTGGCGAAACGAGTTCAAACCCTAGTTGGAAGAGTTTGCGTTTTCTTCAAACAAGTTCAAACCCTAGTTGGAAGAGTTTGCTCTTTAACCTGGTAATGCACTTCATCTGCGATGCCCGATAAGATATCAGGTCAGAGGTCATTACGTGTTGCTGATAACATGCAAACTATCGCATAATGCACGATGCCACGAAGAAAAATTGCGAAGCATAGCATTCCAACGATCAAAAAACTCGTGGTAAATGTCCATGGGAATATATGGACATCGTAACAGTTATTGGCGAACCGAGTTCAAATTCTGGCTATGTTGCATTCACTTTCGCACTGACATTTTTGAGAAAAAGACACGAATTAGTTTTTTTTCTCTTTCTAGCTACAAGTAGCAGAGTAGCCTTGGGTGTCAACCAAGTTGGGAAAATAAATTTGCGGAGAAGGTAACAAGAAAAATTCCTTTATCTTTTCCAAGGAATCATAGCAATTCGTATATATTAAAGACAAGGAAGTTGTGGAAAGCCACGGTCATCTACGTCCATGGCGGTATATGCACTTACAAAATAAATGACCAATCTTGTGAAGAGTGGATTTTCCAAATGCGAAAAAACTACTTAATCAGATTCCGCCTAGATTTCAAATCCATTTACTTATAACCGTCACCAGTGTCCGGTGTTCAAATCCGGTTACAAACCAGGATATTGAATGCTGATTCTCAAGGTCAGCAAACGTTGCCTACAATCTTACTCTATTCTCAAATGAAACCCTAAATCAGTGTGAACTTTTAACTCGGATTGTCACAATAACCAAACCGGAAAAAAAAGGTACAAGGCGTTCATGGATTACTCGCACATCAACTCGAACTGAAATCATTTTTTTTTCACCAACATAACAAGTTATTAAGAAAACTACGATACCTATTTTTGACAGCACGCACGCGCATGCGTGTGGAAGGTGAAAAAAAAAAAAAGAAGAGAAACGGGAAGGGAATTTTAGCAAAATGTTACCTGCCTTCATACCCGCTTCCACCCCGACGTCGACCTCGCGATCCACCCGTTCTTCATCGCCTTTTCTCGCGTTCCGCCACAAAACTGAAGTAAGACGATTTTTTAACACCCGGCTCCCATTCTGCCACCCTCACACCGAATTCCAGAAGAACATTCTGCACTATAATCCAGAGTGCACGGAGGTGGGGTGGGTGGTGAGAAGAAACACTATTTTAACGTCGGTGGCCTGATCTTGGAGAGCGGAGAGAGAAGTGGGTAACGAACAAACAAAACAAGATGGCGGAGGGTAGAGATGTATCTATGTGGGCTTCTAAATTTTTTTCTTTTTTCTTACAATCATTCTTTAATGTATTTTTGAGTTTTACAGCTTTTCGCTTTATTTTTTCATTTTAAGAAAAAAAAATCTATTTAGAAAATTGTATGCTTTCATAATACTCAAAATTCGCATTTCCGGCAGACGACATTGTAGATATAGAAAGAGAAAAAAAAAAGAAGAAAGGCGCTATTACAGTACCCCCATTTCTTAAAAAAACAATATATTTACTTCCCGCGCACTAAAATTTACATTACGACATCTAAATTGAACGTCTAGAAAATCTAATGTTTTCAATCAAGAAAATCAACATCAATAAATAGTGTTTTCAGTTTCATAAAAATTCAACAACTAAAAATGTAACAAGATATAAATCCGTGGGGATTTGACGCCAAAAATCATAACATTTTTTTTCAGTCCTGTGTTATGCATAAACGTACTCAAAGAAAAAAAATTCTTCGATGTATCTCGGCCAAAAGTAACATACGATGATTATAAAATTATGTAACTGGGAAATGCAAAAAAATATACAAGAAATTAAAAAAATAAAAATAAAATATGGAAAAAAAAAGTTAAAAAATATTAATTGTATGTATCGATTATTATGTCTATGTTTCGGTTGTATAAAGCGTGACTTTCTTCAGGTCAGGTGTTTCAAAATTTTAACGATTCCTACTCCGAAAGTGTACGATCATTTTTTAGTTTTAGCGCCATCATGTTCCTGGGTCAGACAGTGGCAAAAAAGTCACATACTTTGAGTGCCACAACGGGCTCGGTTCAAAGATCCGAGAGAGTTGCCGAATAGGGCAAGTTCTCGAAGAAAACCTGAGAGTACATTGTTAGTATAAGAACCAAGGTGGACAGTGTCCCGAAATATAAAGCATCTAATTCTTTCAGACTGGTACTCCTTACTCTAGTCAAGCCTTCTCAACTGAGTATTTACTTGATTGAGTATATTTACTCGATTGAGGCCAGATTGTCGAATTGAAAAGTGCTTAAAATTAGGAGTACAATCACAACTGAGAGGTTTCTACTTTGTTACTCTTTCTCTCCTTCACTTAATGTAAAAATCATAAAACATCCAGATTTAGATCTTTAAATTCAGAAAAACAGGGATATATATAACTATTTACGCTCTCACACCCTGATTGAGCACTCTGGAAGAATGGTAGACTTTGAAAAACAGTAACTACTCTAGCATATACGCATCGTTCATTCAGTAATGAATTAGAACACTCTCAGCTATTGGGCGTGTATAATGATAATATACACGCTAAAAAGTCTGCCTCCTACCAAGGGCCCATAGCTCAGAGGTAAAATCGCCGATTGACGCCAATTCGGTCGGGTTTCAATCCTGGGTGAAAAGCAATCGGATGTCTAACCCGTACTGATGAGCTGTGATACAGCGAAACAGATTTGTCTGCGGATGACTCTCTCCCTCTCTCTCTCTCTATATATATATATATATATAAAACAGGTAGAAACAATGATTTCAAAAACAACTCCAAAATTCTTTGAATTCACAGCAGTTATTTCCAACGGAGGAGTGATTCGAGACCAACATTAACCCTTTTCAAGCCAATGTTTCATTTGTAAACGAACTTCGATTCGGAAAATCTGTCATCAAAAAATTATCTCCACAATAATTTAACGCAATTATGATCCAAAATTGTCGAAAATGTTCTCAAAACACAATTCAGCCAGTTAAGTGCCATACGTGATACATTCTTGGGCACTCGTGTCTCGAAAGAGACATGACTGACTGGACAGAAGATTATCCCGCACTAGGTTGCCATTATATTCTGCAGTAAACTGGTTGCCAGCCAAGGCTATAGAACCCAATCTGTCCTGCTTATTTAACCCATAACTGAAGGGAAGAGGCGGATTAATACCTTTCCCAAGGGTATTTGCGCGTAAGTGAATGCAAGGGATTCAACTGGAATTCGAATTCGGCTCCCTGATTTCTCGTTCCGAGTCGATATCCACTACACCACAATGCAGATCTGTAGAAACACATTCAGACTGAATAGAAAGCACCTTCACTCTGCAGCTTTTTAGCGGAGAAAACTCAACAATTTATTGACAGAAAGAATCTTGAATATGGGATCAAATATAGAGAGAATCTTGTAAAAATTTAAAAAATAAAAAAAATTGGTAGGTAAAACTTCTATCAGTCATTTGAGAGACGCCTTACTGCCTTCCATCAGCGTGGCTGATGCTAACCTCCAGGTGACGTAATTCATTGCGCCTTCGCGGACTAACATTCGCTGCTGACAAGAAGTAGAAAGATTATATTGGATTGTACGTCTGCTGCCAAGAAAGTCTGTTTATTGTGTAGAGCTTGAAAAAATTTTCTTTCCAGAATCTATCTTACATATTTATAAATCTACCATTCACTTTGAATGTTGCAGCCACTTATGGTCTGGTGCTCCTGCGACATATTTAGAGATTCTTGATAAAATCCAAAGACGAATCCGCAATGTTATTAGTCCTGACCTGGTATCTCGGTCGCAATCATCTTCCCACAGCCGTAATGTAGCTTCCCTGTGCCTTTTCTATAAATACTTTCATAATAATTATTCTGACAAACTTTCTCTTATGGTACCGAGATTTATGAATTTAAACACAGTACTAGATTGGCGGTAAAGTCTCATCCGTTTACAGTTGAAAAAGCTAGATACAACCGTAAGTTCTATGCTAACAGTTTCTTCTCTCACATTTCTCTCTTGTGGATTTCTTTTCTGGTTTCATGATTTCCAGCCAACTTTGATCTTAAAAAATTTAAAAGCAATGTCAATCATCTATTTCCATTCCTCTTTTATTTCTCTCGTTCCTTAGTAATGTTTCTCTTTTTCTTATTTTTTTACACTCAGTAACCCCTTACCTTAGTGGCTTTACAGTCTTGCTTAGGATGAAATTATTTTAAAAAAAGACTCGGCCAAAGACCAATGCTTAACAGTCAACCAGGGGACACTACTTACAAGGACATTTTTGAGTTCTGTATCCCAAGGTGCTAAAACCCCGAAGTTTCCCAGAATCCCCGAGGAAACTGACAGACCAGGAAAGAGCCAAGGACTGGAGGAAATACTTTGTGAACATCGATCGAGAGAACTCTTTTTTCCAAAACGCGAAACTATATAAGCAGCGACAGGGTGCATCTTTATGTAGGGAGGTGTGTGAGTCCCAAACTTAACTCCGCGTGGTTGTAGATCAACAGGGACACCATTTGTACCTACTGTCTTGTTCTACTCAAATAGATCAACCGGTTCATCTTAGCTTCCGACTGTCAATCTTAATTTAGCCACCCACTGATCAGGTGACACGGCGAGAAGACAGTTTCTAGCATTATTGTTGGAACCAAAAGTTTTATCTTGCAGCATTAAAACCACAATAGTAAAGTGTTCAGTAAGAAACAAACAGGTTCTTGCAAATATAGTTATTGACACGCGCGAATGAAAATTAGGTGGCTCTGAAAGTATTATCTACTATTTTATTAAGTTGGTCCGCTACACAAGAAACAGGTGTTGTATATAATATGGCACAAGATGTTGAACTTTCCTATAAATATTTTTTTTTATTTAGATAAAAATAAGGCAAACTGGACTGACAAGAAATTGCGCATGAAACAAAAGTCTGACATTGAATTTCGACACTTTTCGAATGTTTACAAAGACCAAACAATGGATGTAAGCATAGGTAGTGGGTAATGTGTTTCAGCAGTGGTGACGTCGAGTTTTATGAAAAGTGGGTTTCCCTAGCTGGTGTAGATGTTTACAAGTGCAGCATGATTGCCTTTATTAATTGCTGGCAAACAACATCAATTCAGCGGTGGTGATTATGTAGGAAGATTGTGTTTTTGTAACTGAAAATTGGTTCTATACAACGGCGTTATCATGTTTCAGTGTATCTGTTTTAGTTTTGAAGGAAATAATGAAGAAATATTACTTTCGGAGCGCACCCACACAAATAAATGCATAACCTAACCAAACTTGAAGTATAAAATATTTTAGCTGATATACGTTTGAACGACTTAAAAATTATTTTTAATAGTGTTATAGTGGAACATCCTGTCATCCGCCGAGAATAGAATGCTCTACTTTATAAAAGACGGTAACGAGCGGTACGACGATTGGAAAGTCTTAGGCATTCGCCCTACTGCTTTATGACACTGTCAGCTCTCTGCCTTCGGGTAGTGGGCGCTCTCTGCTTCCGAGCAGGGAGCACAAACCCAGTCGTGGTTCCGCCGTAGGGTAGAACCACGACTGGGGAAAAATAGACAGACATTTTTTTTGGCCCGGCTATATGGCCGGGAATACCCACTATAAAATGACCATGTGTCACATCTGGCCTTGCGTGGGAAGGCTAGTAAATACAGGAAAGGTCTTAGGCGAAGGCATTCACTATTCGATAGTCGATTCCGCTTGCCTATATGTGTATTATTGTTAATTGTACCTTAGTACAATAAAGCTGTATTTCTTATTCCTGGTGTGGAGTTCCATTCTTCAACTGATCATTTTATACTGTATTCCTTTTCGGGATATATCAAATAGATACTCATATTTGAGTAGATACTCTGTTTTTAATTATACTCTCCCTCTCTCTCTCTCTCTATATATATATATATATATATATACATCGGCCAGAATATTTTTGAGAAATTAATTTTGTTGGGAAAATATGTCATTCGGCAGGATTCAAATCTGCGACCCCTAACAGTACAGGGGAAGCCATCAACTGATCAGACAAATGAATATGTTGGTTGTTTATCCATTTCGTAAATCTCCGAAACTTTCCGTAATATATATATATATATATATATATATATATATATATATATATATATACACGAGAGAGAGAGAGAGAGAGAGAGAGAGGGATAAAAATCGAAAACAGAGAGAGTTTGCTTTCAGAGATTTGTATTATTTTTTGTCTTCCAATCTTTCATTAAAAAGGGCATAATCTATATCTTCTCTTTTCAACTGTGTTTAAATAGTAGGATATACTGAAATTTTTAGCCTTTAATGGCAGCCAGTCTAAGAGAAGAACTACTTTAAATACTAAACAGTGGAGAAGATAAAGAGAAATCAACTTCACTATCCTTCTCAAAAACTCATGGCAATTCACAAATAATAAAGTAAGGGATTTTATACCAAAGCTCTGAAATAAAATAACATTATAATCTAAACTTATTTATAAATGGAACTTTGTCTCTGTGTGTGTGTGTGTGTCCGTTACCTATAGACGCCGAAACGGCTGAACCGATTTTCTTGAAAATTTACACAGTTGTACTATAAACGTCTGCGAGTGTTCTTAGCTAGGTTTTGTGTCGAGGTACCCCCGATAAATATCGAAAATCGAAAAATTCGGGTTATAGAAGGAAGGAGTGGTCCGATTTAAATCAAATTTGATACACTCATAGACATAAGAAACGATATTAAGAAGTTTCTAGGCTGAAGTTCTTACAATAGCGCAGAAAATCGATTATATATATATATATATATATATATATATATATAAGACCAGATGTGTGTGTGTGTTTGTCTGTATGTCCCTTATACAAATCCACAATTTTTATCCGATTCTCACCAAACTTCACACAAATATTCTTTAGGCTGAGTCTGAGTCTGGATTAGTTTTAAAGCTTTCATTACACCCGAGCAACGCCGGGCCATACTGCTAGTAACATAATTAGAAGTATGACAGAAAACGTTAAGATCCTACACAACTGAACAATACACTCATTAAATCCATATAAACACTCTTGGATATCAACAAAACAAGCTTATTAAAAATAGAAAAAAAAAATATATATATGCCTATGTTCTTCAATTAAACTGGCGTTCACACACGTCCGGCTCCCCCTCTTCTAGTTCGTGCCTCTTCTTGTGTCTACGTGCGGACATGACTATTTGCGATGGTAAATAAATAACCCAGGTCAGTTTTGGAACCTGAAGAGTTTACTCATGAAGTTATGTTTGCTGACCTACTTTGCAGAAGCACTTTGTGATATAAAGGAGTGTATGCCACCATGAAAACTTCATGACATCCTAATACACACACACACACACACACACACACACACACACAAGGAGAAATACCAAACCTTATCCGTAACATACTTGTTGACAACACAAATATCACAGTATTATCCACATGCAAAAAAAAAAAAAAAGACTAAAAATAATAGAGGTCTTATTGATAAAAAAGAAAACCCAAAACTCAATAATATCAAATACGAACACGCTAACGACATGCTTACTGTGTCCGGTACATAACACATACACACTACTCTACAACATACGTAACACCACACACATTCTGTTACATGTAAAATAACATTCATTCTCGAAAATGGTTAGCTGAAAGCACTCGGATAAACAAAACATTTGGATCAGTTTTATAATTTATGTCCTCAAAAGAAAATCATAAGAGCACATGAAAAATTATAAAAAACTTAACCATAATACCTTGACTGTCATTTTTTATGAAACTCACATAAAAGAGATTGCTGCCCATATCTCTTTTATGTGGGTTTCATAAAAAAAATATATATATATATGTATTACATATGCACATGCTTTTATTTAAAGATCTGTATAGAAGCATTCTTAGATCACTAATAATCATTTATGTATATATATATATATATATATATATATATATATATATATATATATATATATATGTAATGAATTATTTTGAACATTATTTTTACCGATACTCGTATTTAGGGTATAATAGGGGTCGCAGGTTCGAATCCTGCTGGATAGCACACATTTTCGTAATAAAAATTTATCGTGAAATAATCAGGCCGGTAGATATAAATATGAAAATACTGTTTAATTAAAAACAGAATATCTACTTAAATACGAGTATCAGTAAAAATAATGTTCAAAATAATTCATTACAAATTGTCGGTTGCTTAACCAAGTTTCGTTAAAATTCGTTAATTTCCGTAACACACACACACATTATATATATATATATATATATATATATATATATATATATATTATACACATACGGTGTTAGCCAAAAATTAAAAGTTTTCAAGGTGAAAAAATACTTAGATTGTACTTCCAAATAATCTGAGAAAACTATGCTGATCAAAAAGGGTAGAGCCAAAAATCCGTACAATGCTTTGTTGATTGTGTACGCGCTTTTCAGATTCCCTAAACTCTCTCGCTTTATAATCATCCACATACAGACCTGTTTCGCGCGCACACGTACGAATTGTAGCAGAGACATTTTACCCTACTCTTTGTGAGCAGCACCATTTTGTCAGATTAATTGGAAGTAAATTATAGTATAACTACTTTTTAAAACTTGAAATCTTTGAATGTTTGGCTAACAGCGTGTTCGTGTGTGTGTGTATTATGATGATGATGCTAATATGACATTTCATTTATTATGTTGTTCTAGATTCATTCACACTTGAGCATTGAAATTGTACATTGAAATGAAGTTTTTTTTCCAAAGTTTATTTTTCTTGCACAACTGAATATTTTTTACTCAACAAGGGTCGTAGTGTTTACCGGTCAAGCAATGTCCAACCAAGTAATAGTAGTTGCAGTAGTGACCCCCCCCCCCCAAAAAAAGTAGCGAAGTCAGTAGATAATAATTCCTTTAGGTGAATAAACAGGAAGTAAAGTAAGTGGAGAATAAATAAAGAAATCGGTTAGGAATGTAAGTGAAGAAGAGGAAGAAAGGAATTTCATTGAGACTATAAGTGTCCAATGAAGATGAAAATAAAGAAATGGGGGGGGGGGGAGAGAGAGAAGGAAGGAAGGAAGGCAACAAAAAAAGAAGAGAGATTGCTAAAATAAGGACTCAGTTAAGTGCTATACGTGATACACGCTTGGGCGATCATGTCTTGAAAGAGACATGACTGACTGGGCAGAACATTATCCCGCAGTAGAGTGCCAAAGCTATAGAACCCAATCTGTCCTGTTATTTAACCCATAACTGGAGGGAGAAGACGTATAACTACCTTTTCCAAGGGTATTTGTGCGTAAGTGAATGCACTTATAATAACCTAAGTGAAAAAAGAGGAAATAGGGATTGAACAATATAATAAATGTCATAACATATCACACACACACACACACACACACAGTGTTAGCCAAAAATTCAATGATTTCAAGATTTAAAAAAATAGTTATACTATAATTTATTTCCCATTAATCTGACAAAATATGCTGCTCACAAAGGGTAGAGGAAAATGTTTGTGCTACAATTTACGTGTGTGCATGCTTTTCAGATTTCCCAAACTTTTGAGCAGTATCTCTTATATGTATATTTGCTTTCTCTTTCTTTCTCTCTAGGGATAGACCCATAATGTGGAATAGGCAGAGAATAATGAGAAAGAGGAAGAGGAGGAGAAAGGTAACTATAGAGAGGTATGTAGAGAAGAAGAAGAGAAGAGAAAAAGTGGTAGGCAACCAAAGAGAGATAGGTAGAGAAGAATGAGAAAGAAAAGAGGAGGAGAAGGAGGAACATGACAAAAGGGGGGGATGTACAAAGGATTTGAAAAGTTTAAAAAAAGAAGAAAAGAAAAAAAGATAGAATGACTGAAAGGAATAGCAATTGAAGCCATAAGCTTCACTCTTATCACTGAGACATATCCATCTGCAAGTGCTTCAGATAATGTGAGTAACTCTAGCGTCGAGGAACAATATTTTGACCTGAAGGAGAGTGCACAGATATAGACTAAGCCTGGGCGGAAATGTCAAGGAACAATATTTTGACATAAAGAGCTTGTAATTCACACAAATATTATGACTAAAACCTGAAGCTTCTTGTGGTTAGTTCAAAGATATATTCAGAAAATTATCTATGAAAGTGCTTACGGCCTATCACGTTGAATACACCGGTTCTCGCTCGATCACCACAGTTAAGCAACATTGAGTCTGGTCAGTACTTAGATGGGTGACTGCTTGGGAATACCAGGTGCTGTAAGCATATAGTGACGGATGTGTGTTGTGGTGCAGTGGATATCGGCTCAGAAAGAGAAATTGGTGAGCTGAGTTCGAATTCCAGTTGAATACCCTGCATTCACTTAACCTTGGGAAAGGTATTTATCTGTCCCTTCCCTCCAGTTATGGGTTAAATAACAAGGGTAGGACTTGGGGACCCTGCCCTTAAAAACAAATTCCAATGAATCTTGATAATTAAAAAGAAAAATGTATTACTAGACACAAAAATTTATATAAAAAACAACAAGAAATTTGTAGAAAATAAAAGGTATTATCAGCAATAAATAAATAAAATTTAGTTGGCAATAAATGACCCGCCAAGGTTGATTTGCCATAAAATAAACAAAAACAAAAAAAACCCCAAAAAACTTATGAAAGTTTAACCTGTCACTTGCAGAAGAAAGAAAGAAAATGTCATTTTTGAAAGGTTTTTGAACTTATGAATTTTTGTTGACACAAGGTTTTGGATGTTTGAGAGTATTGAGAGACAGGAAAATTAGTTTGGAAACAAAGAAAAGAGTACTGGAGTGTTATGTGATACCTGTACTCCTTATATGTCAGCAAATCCTGGACAATCTACTCAAAGATGAAGGAGAGACTTGAAGCAACCAAAATGTGGTTCTACTGAAGGATGCTGAGGATATTATGGACCAAACATATGAACAACAACAAGATTTTGGTTGGTTGGTTGGTTGGTTGGATTATTTAACCAGCATATCAACCTTCATTAGGTCATTTAATGCTGAAAATCATTTTTGATTTGTTTTATTTAGTTTATTTGTTTTATTGTTTTTTTTTGTTTTGCAAAATTCATTGGGATTTTTTTTTAAGGGCAGGGTCCCCAAGTCCTACCCTTGTTATTTAACCTATAACTGGAGGAAAGGAATGGATTAATACCTTACCCAAGGGTACCAGTGCTTAAGTGAATGCAGGGTATTCAACTGGAATTCGAACTCGGCTCACCGATTTCTCTTTCCGAGTTGATATCCACCGTACCACAATGCACATCCGTCCATAAACGCTTACAACACCTGGTATTCCCAAGCGGTCACCCATCTAAGTACTGACCAGGTTCAATGTTGCTTAACTTCGGTGATCAAGTGAGAACCGGTGTATTCAACAAGATTTTGGAGAAGGTCTTACTAGATATGTGTACACAAGGTGCTACCCAACAGCTTGGGAACCTAAACAGCACCCCCGAAGTGATGGTGGTGTTATTTTTTGGGAGAACACTGTGTCCATACATCAAGAATGTAGACTTTTCTCCTCCTCATCTTCCTTAGTGTCATTAAACTTCCCTCTGATGTGCAGAGGCCACAGATCTACCATATTCAATATTGTTTCTATGGTTTCTGTAGCAATTATATTTTTTATGAGGTGGCATTGCCAGCTTCATGCTTAATCATTTTAGAATTCTGAGATGTTGTTCTCTGAGACTGGTGACCAACCAAAGCTAGAGAGCTCAGTCTTCCCTGCTATTTATCTCATAGTTGGGATGGGAAAACAGATGAAACCATACCTTGTCTAAGGTGTGAAAGTGAATGCAACAAACTTGACAGGAATTTGAACACGGCACATGCTACAAATGTAGAATTTTTTTTATTTCTTAATCAGTTAGTGCTTTCTATTTGGCTACTTTCACTGGTTACTTCTATGCATGAAATATATGGGCTACCACAATTGGATTATTTCCTTCAATTTTTTCCTTCAGCACAGTCCGGAAAGAGAGACCAGCAAGCTGATTCTGAATCCCAGCCATGTTTGTTATGTTCGCTTTCACACAAATACTGTGAGAAAGGTACGAATCCATCTCTTCTACCCCCACTATGGGTTAAATAGCAGACCTGAGGTGGTAAACAGTATAGTAGAAGGAAAACTCTGAATTTAAAACAACCCTGGAAAGAAATGGGCTCTATTAGACTATCTTGTCTTAGACACCCCAATGGTGCTATGGCTGCAGTACATGGGGTGCTACTATGCCCCTACTGGGTAAAGGGATGTTTGTTTCATTCCAGTATATTATGTTTATGTACATATTTTATAAGTTGAAAAATTCCCATATTTCTTATATTTGGCACAATGTTACATCTGTGAGAAAATGATTGTGAGGTAGAAAATAATTCATCACCCACAAGGCCATGTAAACACTTTTGAATCCTATCAAGACTGGAAAATGAAGACAGAAGAGTATAGTACAGAAAATTCTTTTATAACAGATTATAAAAATTATATCTGCATTAGAGCTGCCTAGGTCTTCACTTTCCACTCTTAATAGGGTTCAAAAGCATCTACATGGCTTTGTGGGTGATGAAATATTTTGTAGCTCACTATCACTTTCCCACAGGTGAAACGTTGCTCCTCAATTGCTTTTTCCGTAGAAAATTCCTTACTGCCACCAACTTGCTAAGACCTGTCATGCTATGTACACTGAGTCAAACGATCTGCATTCTCTTTGTATTTCATTAGTAAGGAGGAAGTTCCACTCAAACACTCTCATGAACCACTACTTTGTGGAATCGACCCCCAAGAGGATGCTTTTTTGACCACTACAATCTTAACCTCTCCAAGTCTAGAGTAAAACTGTTATCTTTCCAAAATATTCCCATAAACTGTGCCTCTTACCGCAGGTACAACAATCTTGTTCAGTTGCTCTACCTTGAGCTTTTCTTCAAACTTGCTAAATAATAAAAAGCTAATGTTTGAAAAATTTGGAATTTGATCCCAACTAGAAAACAATTTCAGTAATTGTTAGTTGAAACTGATGCAAATTTATTTTGCATAGTTGTTCATTTTATTTTTATTTTAAAAAAAGATTTATTCCTGATTAAAAAAAAAAAACTTTCCTTTAGAGGGAAAAATACAGCCATTTTGAGTTTCATCTTGATAAAATGCCTGAGCTCCCTTGTCTCAGTGTAAATAGCCAATCTCAGAGAAGGAAATCTCTGAAAACCAACCTGAAGAGTGATGAGCTCTGTCAGGCTCTCTTGTTCTAGATATAAAGCACTGTTAATATATCTGTAGTCCTTGCAGTGTCATTATGACTCTAATGGGTTAGGAAGATTCATATGTATTTGGTACAAATACAAGTGCCACCTGGAATAGCCATGGAGATTGGAATTTTCTAACTTATAAAAAAAGAATATTGATTCAATTAAATGCCCTGTCATGAAATTTTATATCACTTACTTTATGAGAAGTTTATAAATTTGAAAATGGACAAGCTGTTATTTTATACTACAAGTTCCGAATACATCTATTATAAAATAATTGGTACAGGGATTGTAACTCATTTGATACTATAATAAAAGCAAAGAAGGCCTGTCACATTTGGGTCAGATCAAATCAATTTTTTGTTACAGTAGACAGAACCAAAAAAGTTAAAACAATTTTAACATAAAAATGTTTTTTTAAAAATCTTCAATTCTAGAAAATTACAAAAGTAAAGGCTGGGCAGGGGGTTATAGAACAATAAATATGAAAATAAATACATTTCTTAAAAGAGAAGATAGATTTTAATCATTATATATGTTATTTTTTTGTTCATTTTGACTAATTTCATCAGCTTTGGGTTTTGTGTGTGTGTGTGTGTGTGTGTGTGTGTGTTTCAGCTATGTACTCTTCAACCACTCTCAGATGATGCCAATACATGCGTGTCCATCTTTTTTAATCATGGGTTTAACTTCCCACACAAATCTATAAACTGACTTTGTGACCTCCCACTAAGCTTTGCATGTGTCCCCCGCACCCCGCCTGTCTCAGGCAATACCTCTGGAAACAAGTTTATTTCAGAACACAAAAGACACCTGAAGAAGTTCATAGAGTTCACAGCTGAAACACTGTAAAAACAAATAACAAGGAAATTACATCAAATAAAACCATCTTACAATAATTAAAACACTAACAAAATTCAAAGAAAAATTTTTCTGATTTTTACACACAAACAAAACGTGCTGTAATCTTTTAAAGAAATTGTTTCTTCTAAAACTTGCACTAACTGCCATATCTTCTCTCTTTTTATTACTCACACTTGCCTGTTTCATTTATTTTTTTATTCCGTCCGAAAACCCAAAATCATGGGGGGCATCTAGGGCAGTGACAAGAAGAGACGGACACTGTACTAACAGATCAATAATACCAGGGTGAGTATTTTTCGTGTGAAAATCTCAGTTCAAACAAGTGCAGCAATTGATGCACTCACTGCCACCCTCAGAAGCACAGTGGAGTTGGTAAAAGCAGCAGCAGCAGCATCAACTGAAACGAGTCTATCCCACTGCCACCTCCCAACAGCCCATTTTATTTCTCTCTTTTCTTTTTCTCCCTCTTTTTTTTTTTTTTTTTGAACTGACACGATCATTGCAATATTTTTCATTGTCAAGGTACTCCACTGCTTTCTGTTTCTCCCAGCTTTGCCCCTCATCTTTCAATTGCCACAACCCCAACACCTATCACTCCTTGGTATATATTGTTTTGCACTGTTGCCTTCACTGACAAGGGACTGCACCTTTGTGCATCCCCGCATGTATGCATGCAAACTCTTTCACAGTTATACTTGCCAACTGCAGATTATTCATTTATTTTTTTTTGCAAACAAGGCTTTATTTTTGCTTTCTGTGCTCCCCCTCATTCCCTATGAGCCTCTCTATTATTTTTAGACAGAACCTGCCTCCCTCTTCATTCATTTATACACACTTTAGTGAACTGTTGATTTTTTATTACTCCCTCCCCCCCTAGCCCTACAATCTACAGGTTTCTATGCTATGTAGATTCTCAATTACCTCCCCACCAACACTATCTGTAGGCCATATAGATTCTCAAAGCCCTTCAACCAAATCTACAGGCCTCTACAGGCCCCACAGAACCACGATTAACTCTGTCTCCACAAATCTGCAGGCATGCACAAGCCATGTAGATCCTCAATTAAATGCTCAAAATCTACATAGATAGATCCTCAATTAACCCCTTTAAACCTGCAGTCACCTACATGTGATCTAGACTTTAATTACTCTCCCTATTCCGCAGGTACCTACATGTCACATAGATTCTCAAATACTGCCCACCTCCACAAATTTGCAGGCATCTACAGACCACATAGGTCCTCAATTAACCCCTTTAAACCTGCAGGTATCTACATGTGATCTAGACCTTAATTACTCTCCCTAATCTGCAGGCACTTATGTGCCACATAGATTCTTAATTATCCCCCCCACCCCACATCACAATCTGAAAGTATCTGCATACTACAAAGATCCTCAATTAACCTCCTTATGTGATCTAGACTTTAACTACCCCCTCTTCCCTAATCCGAAAATTTTAGATCCGCAAATGACCCTTGCTGGTCTTGTATAGAGAAATTAACAGATTATTCATCATGAAATTTTAAATGCTAAATTAAATTTATTTTGCACTGGATAAACTTATATATTGTATACATTTTTTTTTCAAACTAAAACAAAAAGCACAAGAAAAAAATTAAATAAAACAATACATTTGGATGATAATGAAATTAAGATTAATTTCGAAATTGGATATTTTTGAGTTATAAACCAAAAGTTAATACTTTATTTTATGGCAAGACTGAAATTTTTGTTAATTTCAAGTCATTTACCTCATTTGTATTTCATCAATAAATTATTTTGGAGTAATTTCTTGAAAAAGCCTACAAAAATCATAATTCAGTTTTAATAATGCCAAGCTAGCTGAAATATTAAACTATATTAAAATAATGGCAAATTAATTGGAATGTTAACTGACCTTAAACTGTTTTGGATGTCATTAATAAATCATTTTGCATAATAAAGAAAATCAACTCTACATAAAGAATAGTTCAACTTTATGAATGGTAACAAGAGGAATTTTAACTCCTTCAGGCCTCATCAATAAATAATTTTTTTTGTTAGAACCATATGATTACCAAAGTTAAGCAACATCGAGCCTGGTCAATACATAGATGGGCAACTGCTTAAAAGTACCATGTGCTATGGGTTAATACGTAAGATTTGTATCAATAAAGCATTGTTATTTATAAAAAAAGAAAAAAAAAAGAAAAAAAAAGAAAAAATTTCTGGCTTTAAATAAGGGTTTATAAACTGTACAAAATGAATCAAAGTTTCTCCTAGATTGGTGAGGGAGCTCAGTCTACCCTGCTATTTAACTCATAACTGGGGGGGGGGGAAGAGATGGAATTATATTTTTACGAAGATTATTTGTGCAACAATGAATGCACAGACTGAGCCAGAATTTGAATTTGTCTACCATGCACACATCCAGAGAAAGTTTAAGCAACATTAATGAGAATTCCATGAGATCACTTTTCAACCATGGCCTCCATCGGCAAGTTATTTAATTTTTTAATAATTTATTTTTGAGATTTAAAGAAAAATGGTAAAAAATGTTTTCTTGGGAAATTACAAAAGAGATCTACTGTTTCTGAGTTATTTAAGTCCAAAGTAGCCCTTGATGGGTGAAATGTAAAGGAAGATGCGAGTTGGAAAATGTTCATCTGTGTGGAAGTTCATCTGAAGTAGCAAAAGGTCACTGGGTTGGTAGAAAGGTGCAAGGAGTTAGAAAAAATCATGTGGGGAACAGAAAAAAAAAATAAAAGATGTTCTACTGTAGTTACTTGTACTTGGTTGAACTTCTGTAAAAGGTGATGGAACTTGGCATCTAAGAAAGAGTTTTTGTTTTATCCTTTCTTTCTTTTTTCCTTTCTCTTTCCTCTCCTCTCTGCTTTACTCTCTCTCTCTCATTTTCCATCTCTCTTTTTCTCTCTCAATTTTCTATCTCTCTCTTCTCTGCTTTACTCTCTCTCTCTCATTCTTCTATGTCTCTCTCTTTACTCTGCTTTATTTTTTCTCATTTTCTATCTATCTTCCTCCCATTCTCTTTCATTGTTCTCCTCTCTTTCTTCTTTTTGTCTCTGCTTTATTCTTTCATTTTCTATCTTTCTCTCATTTTTCTATCATTCTTCTCTCTGCTTTACTCTCTCTCTCTTCCTCCCATTGTCACTTTTATTCTCACTTCCTCCCATTGTCAGTTTTATACTCTCTTTCATTATCCATCTCTCTCACAATTTTACAGTCTTTTTATTTTCCATCTCTCTCTTCCTCTCTTTTATTTTCTACCTTTCTCTCTCTCTCGTGCCTTCTCAAAGATTTATTCCTCATTCTCTTTCTTGCCCCCTGATTTCTTTTATTAAATTTTTCTTCAAATACTTTCTTTCCTCTTCTCTTTTCTTTTTCCATTCCTCTTCTCATTTGCTTTTCCACATTCCTCTCTCTTCTCTTTTTGCCTCTTTCTATCCCTTCACCTTTTTGGTGTCCAGCTATAACCACATTACTGGAAAATACAGTGCGGTCAAGAATCTGATTATTTACAAAATTTACAATTTGGATTAGTATCCTCATCTTTATTTTCCTTCTCACAATGCTTTGGTTGTTGTAACCATTGGCCCTTTTCTCTCTGTCAACCTGAGAAACCTTCATGGAATTTCAATCTGATTCTAATCTAAATTTAATCTATGGCATTCAATTTAATCCTGTAGCATATTGGTTGTGTGTTCAATCCCTGGGATAGGCATTACAGACACCAACTAAAAAAAAAAAAAGCTATCAAAGTTTGTAAAATTTTATTTTATACTTTTTTTTTATATAAAATATTTTGTTACATGCAAAATAAACTTTCTCCATTTGTAATTTTTTTTGATTTTTACAAAGTTCAGTGTACAGTAGAAGGTTGTAAGTTTGAGGGATTCTACTTGCCTTGAAAATCAGAGTTTGATATTCTGATTTAGACTCAGTGATTGTTTTGGTTCTGGGGAAAAATACACAACCATCTAAATCATATTAACTGGCCTTTAATCAACGCAAAAAATACGCAGCACTTATTTTGATTAATGTGCTACTTAGAATGATTACTTTGCTACTTATGTAAATGTAAAAACAATCTTTTGGGGCAATAATACAAGTGACATCTATAAAAAAAATCACTGTTAATTATTTACTGTTAATTTGTTTGCATCATGTGGTAATAATGTAAGTAAATGATGCACTAAAATAAGTAACCAAGTAATTGCTTTAAATTCTCTAAATATCAGTGCCTTTAATCAATACTCAATCAGCAGTAATTCTATAACCACTACTTCCTTCCCGTACTACAAGACACACACCTCCTGCAAAGAGATAGGAAGTATAAAAATATATCTTAAAAAAAAAAAATAGATATTAATAAGATATGAATAAACATTTGAAATGAGTATTTGTTAAGGATGAAAAGTGCTCTCTTATCAAGTAGACATTCCCCCCCCCACCCCGAGTATTTTCCCTTAACCCCTGTTGACACATTCTTGTTTTTTTCTCATTTTGTTTTGTTGTATTTTTATTTTTTAAATTGATGATAAAGGTGATAATGCCACTAAGACATAAGACTAGGAGTGAAAAAGAATGAAAAGACTTAATAAAAAGGAAAGTAAATAGTAAATCAAATTTCAGAATTTAAACAGAGAGCTTAGGAGTGTAAAATTGAAGTAGATTTTAAAAGGAACTGGAAACCCAATCCTAAACAGAAAACAAGGGAAAAGTTCTATTATTGTTTAAATGATCAGGGAGAACCAGACAAAAGGCAAACATATCCACTCAAATTGAAAAGAGAGAGAAAAAAAATTAAACAAAATTTCAGAATTTAGTTGGAGAAGTCTTCGGAAGGATCCAGAAACCAATTCTAAACAGGAAACAAGGGATAAAGTTCTATTATTTATCAAAAGATCGAGGAGAACCAGACAAAAGGCAAGCATATCCACTCAAATTGAAGAGAGAGAGAAAAATAAACAAAATTTCAGAATTTACTTGGAGATGTTAGAAGTATAGAATTGAAGAAGTCTTTGGAAGGAGCCAGAAACCAATTCTAAACAGGAAACAAGGGATAAAGTTCTACCTCTGTTCAAAAGATCATTATTTTATTGTTTTCTATAGATTTTCTTTCAGTTTATATCTTTTTAACTTGAAATAAACTTATTGACTTTATTGTCTCCAGTGTCATTAGAGGGAAAACATTTAGACCTACAAGGTTTCTACATAAAATGCAAAAAGTACATAACATTTCTTTGCGTATATTAAATTCACAATCAAAGGTTTGTAGCAAATGATGACAAAATCAGCAACTAAAAACTGAATAAAGTACAATATAAAGTACGCAATGCACTGAAAGATTCATTTGAAATTTTAACCATCTGGGATTAACAATGCAATGCAACTGAATTGCTTTTAAAAAATGCCTTTATGTAAAATGAGCAGAGATTTTTTTGGAATCAAAATGATTATGATTCATGTTAAATTTTGTGTCGCATGTTCTAACAAGTAACAAGACAAAACTAATTTTGTAATGCATAAAATGTGTCAGTGAACCTAAAGAATTACCTATTTCATTGATTTTGAAGCCAAGCCCCTAAAAGTAAGTTAATTACTTTAGAGATGGGATTTAACCTAGAATGGTACATTTTTTATGGTTTATCAACACTTTATGGGTTATTTAAAGCTAGAAAATATTTTGGATTGTAAGAATAATTATTTTATATTTCTGTTTTTTTTTTTTTTTTTTCAGCAAGTGAATATTACATTAACAATTTACAGCCATATCAAATTGAAACACTGGTCCTTGTGCAATCACCAAACTTAAGCAATGTCTAGCCTCATCAGTACTTAGATGGACAACCACTTGGGAATACCAGGTGTTGGAAGCTTGGATGTGCAGGTGGTGTAATGGATAAGAGCTTGAAATTGGAAATTGGAGAGCCGAGTTTCAATTTTAGTCAGTTTTGTTATATTCACTTACACACAAATACCCTTGGGAAAGGCATGAATCCACCGCTTTGCATCCCAACTATGAGTTAATTAGTAGAAATTGTATAACTAGAAATCATTATTATCCCCCACTAAAATCTTACAATCTAAAAATATTTTCTGGCTTTAAATAACCTGTGAAGAGTTGATATGCTGTAAAAAACAAATCAGTCAACTGATTCAGAGATAAATCCTACTAATTAGCCCATAACTGGGAGAATGGTACAAGGCCAAGGGTGTAAGATAGTCAGTCATGATACAGGTAAGGGTCTACGAGACTAGCTTGTCAACAACTGTATTACAGTAGATGTCTCGTGTATGGGTATACATATAAATATATGTATATATAATTTTCTTATTTTGGCAAAAATGACATTTATGAGTCACATACCATCAACAAATAAGCTTTTTTTTAATGGAATAAGCATAGGGTCAACAATGTTGTGAACAAGACTGCCCTCTTGTAGCCTATTTTAGCATAAGGTACCAAAATGAAAATAAATGAAATTGAGTAGGATACACCCTTGTGCAAATTAATTAAAACAAAATGAATAATGTCTTCCTAGGATCTTTCACACTTTCCCTGATCATGTATATATCATTTTTTGGTGTTGTTTATCTCTTTTGACCATATTTTCCTTTATGTTTTGTATTGATGTGTCCAGTTTCTTTCTTGATCTTGATGATACGACTGACAGTTAAAAGTCTGACATGAACAATACCCATAGGCTTGCCAGTGTGTTTGTGCAGTGTTAAATTTTTGTACACTTTCTTGAAGTAACGTCCATTGCAGGCAATGCCCATAGGAAAATTAATCAAGACAGTGTCTGGGTGTGATAAAAATCTGATGTAATCATGGTTGATGGAATATTTTTCAAGTCCCCATAACATTTCCATCAGACACCTTGAAAATAAATTCGTATTACTGCACATCACTTCAAATGACCTAATCTGAGGAAAAAATAGAAATCAATGACATTCTGCAACTTCAATGTGTCTGTCTGCATGACAAAAAAAAAACAAAAAAAACAAAAAAAAACTAAAGCAGTTGTTTCAATTAATTTGCACAAGTGTGTATGCAAAACAAAATAATATCTTTTTTTAAAATCCTGCTAATCCATGTCGAGATTTTTGTTTCTAGATAAAGATTTCAAAAAGATTTCCAAAGTACATAAATAAAAAAACATGGACAAATTCTGAGAGAAAAAAAGAAACAAAAACAGTGAGGAAGAAAAAAAATGAGAGCAACAAAAAGAGAAGGAAAATAAAAAAAGAGGATAATAGAGAAGTAGAGAGAAAGAGAAAAGAAAAAGAAAAGCAAGGAAGAGAGAAGCCAATAAAGGATGAGTAGAGAAGTAAAGAAAGAGAGAGAGAGAGCTAGAAAAAGGCTAATAGAGAGGTAGAGAGAGGGAGACTAATAAACAATCAAAGAGAAAAGTTATTTTCTAAGCACAGCTGAAAGTATGGAGTACCTAGTGATGATTGAACTCACTACTCAATTGTAATGATTCTAGCAAGACAAGCTTGCTAACCACTACACTACAGTGAGGTACCCAATCATAGAGAATTGGCTTGGTTTACAGCATATTAATCAATTAGATTATTTAATTTCAAAGAAAGAGAGAAAGTGAGAGGTCAATAAACTGGCAAAGTTAAACTGAGAAAAATTAAAGATAAGACATGGAAAGAGAGACAAAAGAATGGTAGAGAGAGTGGGAGAGACAAAAGAATGGTGGAGAGAGTGGGAGAGACAAAAGAACGGTGGAGAGAGTGGGAGAGACAAAACAACGGTGGAGAGAGAGAGAGAGACAAAACAACGGTGGAGAGAGAGAGAGAGACAAAACAACGGTGGAGAGAGAGAGAGAGAGACAAAACAACGGTGGAGAGAGAGAGAGACAAAACAACGGTGGAGAGAGAGAGTGAGACAAAAAACGGTGAGAGAGAGAGAGAGAGAGAGAGAGAGAGAGAGAGAGAGAGAGAGAAACCAACGGTGGAGAGGGAGAGAGAGAGAGACAAACCAACGGTGGAGAGAGAGAGAGAGAGAGACATAAGAACAGTGAGAGAGAGAGACATAAGAACAGTGGAGAGAGAGAGAGACATAAGAACAGTGGAGAGAGAGAGACATAAGAACAGTGGAGAGAGAGAGACATAAGAACAGTGGAGAGAGAGAGACATAAGAACAGTGGAGAGAGAGAGACATAAGAACAGTGGAGAGAGAGAGACATAAGAACAGTGGAGAGAGAGAGACAAAAGAATGGTGGAGAGCAAAGGCCAATAGAAAAAAGAATGGTAGAGAGAAAGAGAGACTAACAGATTGGTGTAGAGAGAGAGAGAGAGAGAGAGAGAGAGAGAGAGACAAATCAATAAATAAAAGGATGCAGAGAGAGACAGGACAACAAATAACTGATTGGTGTAGTGAGAGAGGCCAACAGGTAAAACATCCATGAGAGAAAGAGGCCAATAGACAAAATGATGGTGTATAGATAGATAGATAGATAGATAGATAGAGAGAGAGAGAGAGAGAGAAGAGGCTAATAGGCAAAAGAATAGTGGAAAGAGAGAGGAGACAAGAGATTGGAGACAGTGAGAAAGAAGTCAATAGACTAACTAATGGTGGAGTGAGAGAGACAGAGACAGAGAGGTGACAAGAGACAATAGACCAGAGAGAGAGAGAGAGAGAGAGAGAGAGAGAGAGAGAGAGAGAGAGAGAGAAGCTAATAAATATGTAGAAAGTGAGAGAAGAACATAAAGAGGATGTGAATATATATGTGCTAGATTTAAGATTGATCTAAAATGTGTGTGTGTTTTTTGTGATGTCACAATTGTCTGCTTATCCCAAAACTAGAAAGAGAAGAAAAAATTGTTTATGTTTGAAATGTCTAGACAAAAGTAGCTATAAAAAAAAAAAAAAAAAAATGGAAAAAAAAATATATATCTTCAATATTTATTTTTTCGGTGGCCATCTTTTCTCCTCCCAACTACATACCACTCCCTCATCAAATTCTTTTTGGATAAATAATTTTCTGTTGTTTCTTTTGTCAAAACTCATTACCAGTTATTTTTGGTAGACTTTGGGATGGGGGGAGGTACAGTAGTGGTGGTGGGGAGGAATGAGGAAGAAAGAAATATTTACTAGAGGCAGAGAGTGAAGATTAAAGAAGAGAGAGAGAGAGAGAGAGAGAGAGAGAGAGAGAGAGCCAAGAAAAGGAAGTGAGAGAACAAGAAAGTGTGTGTAAAAATAAAGAGATAAAAAAGAGAGTCAATGAAAAAATACAGAAATTGAGAGAGGGAGAGAGAAAGAAAAGAAAAATTAAAAAAAGAGAAAGAGAGAAAAGGAAATTAAGAGAGACGTAATAGAGAAAAAAGAATAGAAAGGCAAAGATAGGTGATGGGGAGAGAGAGAGAGAGTTGAGGAAAAGAGAGAAAGAAATAGACATTGTGTGTGCAAGAAAATAAGGTGAGATGAAAAAGAGTCAATTGAAAGAAAGTACTGAAAAAAGTGAGAGAGGTTGAGAGGCAAGAGAAAAAGATAGGAGAGAAAATCACTACAGAAAAGAGGACTAAAAAGGCAAAGACAGGTAGGGGAGAGAGAAAAGGAGAAGAGAGTAAGAGAGAGAAATTGAAAAGCATTTTTCTAATGCCTCATCCCATCCCTCTTTGCATAATAAGTTCAACCAGGTACAAGTGACTACAGTGCAAATATGTTTACCACAGAAAGCGCCTGCCACTCCCTTAATGATTACAACATGGACATTTTTTCCCTCTTTTCATCTAACGAATCCCCTCTTCTATAACATATACATATTCACCTCCCCTCACTTTCTTATATTGTCAACAACAAAATGTATAATGTGAGACTTGTAGCAGCCTAATTGTTAAGACTGGCCTATGACGGTAGCAGCCTAATTGTTAAGCCTTTGGCCTATGACGTCAACAAGAGAGTTTCAGGCCTTGGTCAAATGCTTGGGCCGCTTAGTACAAACAGTATTGGGACAGATCCCTCTCTGCTACCCGTTACATCCATACACAGCAATTGCAATTCGATACTTATAAAATATGCAATATCTCCATAACTTCTCCATTTTGAAGATGCAAAGTAAATGGTTAAAGCATTGGGTTCAGGGCCACTTTGAACCACATGTCAATGACCCTATTATCTCATACCATTAATTGATAACTGAATCATAAATTTGGCTCAGTGATCCAAGCAAGGAACTTAATGCTATAAATTTACAATCACTATACAGGTAAAACATGTCAGATGAAACATCTTGTTTGATCTGCTATGTTAAAGATGCTCAATACCATCGAACTTCAAACCTAGATAAGTGTTTCTGACTTATTGGTGGTATTTGATAACAATTTGATCATGTAAATGTTAACACATTTGAGAGAAAGAAAGTGCCTCATTGCAATTTCTGACATGAATATCAACAGTTTGTGAATGCTGTGCTAGGGGTAGTTTTCCCCAACACTGCAAACTACTACAAAACCAAAACATTAACTGAAAAATTTCTCATGTTCTTAATTAGTCTCATATGAAAAACTTTAACTGGGAAAATTTTCTCTAATGAAAATCAGGATCAAAAATTTTGAAAATTTTCTCTAATGGAAATCAGGATCAAATGTTGATAAGATTTCTTTTCAGATAAAATCCTGCACAATGTTACTCAAAACAAGTCAAAGAGTTGCCTGTTAGGACGCAACAAGCCATCTGCAAATGATAACAAATATATAACTGAATAAAATTTTTTACTTAATTTTTGCCAAATAAATTTTATAAACAGGAGTGGAAATTATTTAGGACTCAACTAACAGAAGAAATAATTTGACTCAATTTTGTTTTGATGTCATGGCTCCTCAGGATCATGGCTCTCCACAGATTCATTTTCTTTATCTGTGTATTGTTATGACTTCTTGGAGAAAGTTAAGTACGAGGGTCATTCAATAAATAAGGTGAACTTTTTGGTATAAGGACTTCTAATACAGATAGAAGTTTACTTCTTTTAAAAATTTTTTTTCCTTTACTTCTTTTTCAAAGGAATTTAGTTGTTTTTGCAGACTGAAAAAAAAAACTTTGAGAGTTTTGGAGATTAACAAAGATGGCCGACCAAGAAGCATGCTCCAGGATTGAACAGAGGTCAGTTATCAAGTTTTTGGTTGTTGAAGGGTGCAAACCAGTTGAAATTCATAAGAGAATGTCAACTATGTATGGTGCCACACATTTTAGCCAAAAAAACGTCTATAAGTGGGCTAAATTGTTTAAAGCTTCTATCTGTATTAGAAGTCCTTATACCAAAAAATTCATCTTATTTATTGAATGATCCTCGTACTTTCTTATTGCTTTCTCCATGGTTTTAAATTCAGAATTTTCTTTGACTTGTTACCATCCAAGGTGAGAGAATTCAATCTAACCCATAACTGGGAAAAAATAAATGGATTCATGCCTTTTCCAAGGGCATAATGCAACAGACTAGGTGGAAAGTTTAACTTGTGTTGGTGCTTCAACTTTCAACAAAAATAACTGCTTTATGTTTGATAATGATCTCAGTTGATTACAAACTTTATCAGGATTTTCATTAGGACTTGTTTGCAAAATGAGTAACTTTTTTTTTTTTTTTATAAATCTACCATTTATCTGAGCATTGAATACTGTTGCCATATCTGGTCAGGTGCTCCTGCTATTCATCTCAGGGTTCTCAACAAAATCTAAAAGAGTATCTGCAATGTAATTCGTCTCAATTTGGCAGCTTGCTTTCAGTCACTTTCTCACCGATGGGATGTGGTTTTCCTCTGTCTTTTCCACAAGTATTTTCATGGCTTCTTCTCTGATGAGCTTCATTCACTGGTGCCTTGCCCTTATGAATTTACATGTGCAACTGAAGTGGCAACTAGGTCCCACCCTTTTACCATCAAAATAGGCAAATGTAACAGTCACTTCTTTAGCAATTTCTTTTCTCACACTTCTGGTTTGTGGAACTCCCTTCTCCGTGCTTGCTTCCCTGATAGCTACAATCTCCAAAGATTTAAGTGCAACGTCTCTCTTACCCTTTTCTTGACATCTCCCGTATTGTTTTATTTTTTTATTTCTTTTCTCTCTTCCCTCATTGTAACCCCCTGCCCACCGGTGACAGTACTGCCTTGTTTGGGGGTGAAACATTTATAAAAAGAAATTTATAAAAAATAAAAATTTGAAAATCTTATGGTGAAGCACACTTATTCCTCAGATAATGGATTCCCTCTCCTATATTAATAAGAGTTAACAGGAAGTTAACTCAATAAGTTCTTGGAAAGTTTTTAGAAGTTCTAGAGAGTTCTTAGAGCTCTATTGGAGTTCAGTAGAGCTACTAGGCAGCTGATATTAGTCGGCAGTTAGTCAAATACTAAGGAGTCAGCTTTCAGTGGAAGATTACCAAGTTCCCAACATTTTGGGTGTGTTAAGTCGATTAGCAACCGGCATAGCATGATTATAACTTTCAGAGTGAAAAATACTCCACAACAGAAAACCAAAACACTGCTCATATATTTGTGTTTTAATTAAATGTTTTTTGAAGAATTACAGTGCATTTCAGAAGTAGATTTTGGACAAAATTTAATTTAAAAAAAAAAAATAATAATTAATGCGGCCTTTTTTAATTTCTTTTTATCAGCCACTATAAAAAAAAAAAAAAAAAAAAAAAAAAAAAATCACCAAAAGAGAAAAGCCACAGGCATCAAATTAGTCAATTAGAAACCACATTGTGTATCAGACTGGCCTAGAAAAAATGTTGACTAGGATTACCTAGCAGTCCAACATGCAACTAAACCCAGTTTCTGTACACATTCAAATATCTATGAACTATGAACGAGTACTAGAGGATGGAAAATGACCTGCCTGCAAGCCTAAAAAAAGATACAAAGACTGTCGAAAGAACACCTTAAAGAGGAGGACAAACACTGATGAAAGGACTTAAGAGAAAGCGAAGAATAGAAATGAATAGAGAAAGGACGTTGTATGGGCAGTAAAGAAATTTGAAGAAGAGGATGTACGTTATGCTGAAGTTAAGTGCACTGCTAAGAATATGGAAGATGAGACGCCAATCCAAGGAAAAGGATTCAAAGAAGAGTTGACATGTGAAATTTGCAGGTGAATCTGTTTGTCAAAGGGTAAGTTTGTCCAGTCATATGAGCTCTCATGATAGTAGGGGACTTAATACTACTACATATAACATTCAGAATGATTTCTCTTGTAATGTCTGTGGGAAGCTGTGTAAGAATATGAGTGGTCGAACTTAACATTTTAAATCAAAACACAAGGATTGACCAGTGGTATCCAGTAGATTGACATGTACTATCTGTGGAGTCAAGTGTAAATCAATGCCAGGATTAATTGAAAAAAAAAATTTGAATCATCTTAGAGGACACCAATGAAAGACTCATAATCCATAAAAATCTTTATATCAAAGTCAAAGTAATCAGGCTTAGCCATGAGTGATCTTTCACCATATATATATATATATATATATATATATATATATATATATATATACTATCAGTATAGCCCGGCGTTGCTCGGGTTTAATGAAAGCTTTAAAACTAATCCATGGTCCTGGAGCTCAGACTCTTTGGATGTTGGCATGAAAGACTAAAAAGCAATAGTTGTTTCCAGTTAAAGCGAAACCGAAGACTGAAAGAAAAATGAATGGATGTAAGTCAAATTTTGATTTCCTGGTATCGATATCAAATAAGTTTTTTTCGTCGTAAACTGAATTTTGAAGGCTAAATAAGTCCTCTGAGTGAATGGTATCATGGCTGAGACTAAGAACTACAATTATATCTACAATTATACCTACTTAGAGCCAAACCCAAAGCAAAAACTAAAATAAAAGGACTAAAAAAAATTAGACATACAGGCAGATAAACAGACAGACACACAAACATCTTGCCTTTTATATATATATATATTATTGATTTTCTGCACTATTGTAAGAACTGCAACCTTGAAACTTCTGAATATCGTTTCTTATATCTTTGTCTATGAGTGTATCAAATTTGATTAAAATCGGACCACTCCTATAACCTGATTTTTTTCGATTATTGATTTTCAATATTTATCGGGGGTACCTCAACACAAAACCTAGCTAAGAACACTCGCAGATGCTTATAGTACAACTGTGTAAATTTTCAAGAAAATCGGTTCAGCCATTTTGGAGTCTATAGATAACAGACACAGACACACACACACAGAGACAAAGTTCCATTTATAAAATAAGTTTACATATATATATATAAACGTAGAATACTTGGTATATTAGTCAGGTAAATTCCGATAGAGACAAACTCAAAAGAACTCAATGTTAAATTCATTTATTTAATTTAACAGAGTAATATAATTTAGAAAAGATTTTTGATTTATTACACTTTCAATGGGTAATACATATTTCACTGCATAATGATGTTATTACGGCTCGTCAGACCTAAATGATACAACAGTTGATCCTCAAAATATTCCCCCACACCCAATTTTTTTTATTTAATGCCTATTCTAAATATAGACATGTGAGCATCTGTGTAAAAAAAATTTTTTTTTTGGGGGGGGGGGGCGGATATGTAGTAAATCAAACATTTTTTCTAAATTATATATTTGTCATCCACATGCAAGCCTGTTTCACAGCTCATCAGTGTGGCTAGACATCTATTTGCTTCTGGCCGGGATCGAAACCATATATATATATATATATATATATATATATATATACATACACGAGTATAGAGTACGTATGGATGTAATAATATTCCTTGTCCAAAGAAACCCTATTCTTAAAGTGCTCAATACATAGTAGAGCTAATAATAATTATTTAAAATAAACCACATTACTTGACAAGACACAAGAAGTGTCAAAACAAAATAGCTACTTTTGTAGTGATATTATAACATATCCATGTTATAATTTCTGAATAATTATATATATATATATATATATATATATATATTACATACATACATACACACACGTTATCAACAAATACAACCTAATCAATATTTATTCCCATCACATCTAGAGAATAAAATCTGAACTAATCAGAGGATTTTACCTTAGAACCATTATAATATGTAGTAACCCTGAATATCTAAATGAAGAAGAGAAGTATATTGAGAAAGCATTCAAATGCATCCACTACCCAAACCATTCCAATTTCAACACTTAAAAACGAGCTTACGAAATCCACGAAGCCAAAAAAATCGGATATTTCCAACAAAAATTACACAAATTTCACAAACCAGCCCTCCATCAACCTTTCAACTAAACTTTCAAACAAATTAGCCATCTGTAATACTAGGATTGTTACTACCACATCCAAGATAATTGGTGATATCATCAGGAATAAACATGTATCAAACACTATTTCAAATGCCAGTATTAATCAGTGTAAAAAACATGGGGGAGACATCATATGATTTAAAACCCACATCTACGGATACAAGAGAGATTTACGTTTAGATAGACGTTTAAACTATATCATTTTACATTAAAACGACGTGGGGCATAACTTTGATTTCACTAATGCCAGCCTAATTAAAAAAGAACATAACCTTTTAAGAAAATATTTTGAAAACATACCAGCATTACTACCAAATATAAAAACACACTTAAAACATTATTTAACCATCTCTCTACAGTTTCATTCTTCATAAATCTAACTTATGTCTGCCTAATATATAATAATAAAATATTACAAATCTATCTTCAAAAATGCATAAGAAATACTTTAATGAAAAATCCAACCAATACAAATTTATCATATCTAGCTGCATCTCACTGACATTCCTCATACATGCACAAACATACATATCCGACAAAATACAAATTTATCGCAACATCTCGCTATATTTAATTGTTACATTTCACCGACCAATATGGAAATGACTTCTACAGTCATTTTTCATACACAAACATATCCTCTTTTAAGAACTAATGTTGCCATCCAACATACACCTTGACAGACAAGTGTTTTTTTCAAGCATACGCATACACTATTATACACTTTTGTGTCTAAAATATTTCTCACACACATCTTAAAAAATATCTATTGCTTTAAAACATGTGACATGTATCTGACCAATAAGAACTAACCCAAAATCATAACCCAAAATAACCCAAAATCATTTCTCTTTCAATCTCTGAAGAAGATTTGATAAAAGTTAAACAAATTAGATTGAGATCAGTCAGTCAGTTAAGAGTCATACATAATACACGCTTGGGTGATCATGTCTCAAAAGAGACATGACTGACTAGGCAGAAGATCATCCTACAGTAGGTTGCCATTACTTTCTATGGTAGACTGCTTGCTGACCAAGGCTATAGAAGCTAATCTGTCCTGTTATTTAACCCATAACTTGAGGGAAGAGACAGATTAATACCTTTCCCAAGGGTATTTGTGCATAAGTGAATGCAAGGAATTCGACTGGAATTTGAATTCGGCTCCCTGATTTCTAGTTCCAAGCTGATATCCACAGCACTGCAACGCACAACCAAAGTATTATGACGAGGATGAGAATCAAACTCATGCGGGATTGAATTGAGCAGAGTCATGTCAAATTCGAAGAGACTCAAATGGATTTGCAGTTCATCACCTTAACCACTCAGCCACCTCATAGATTGGGATACATTTCCTATTTACTCATTATTTTATCATTTTGTCAGATACTGATCCATATATTTAACTCACATACACACATATATATATATATATATATATATATATATATATATATATATGGGATTGAATTGAGCAGAGTCATGTCAACTTCAAAGTTTTGTGTAGGCACCACTATGATGTCCTCACTCCTCATGAGTTTTTTCAATCAGATTGAAACTTCAAAATCAGCACGACTCTGCTCAGTTAAGTAACAAACTTCTCTACATTAATCCTATTAATGCTTTACCTTGATATCAAGCATTTCATAACAAAAAGCTTGCTTGCCAAAATAACTTTTATATCAGTAAACCATTGAAAAACAACAACCTTGGCAGCTCAACACACACACACTTAAATTAATAAATATACATATGAAGATATTGTACATATGTATAGTATTAATATTCAGGTGTTAATAAAACAGTAATAAAACAATGCTCTAATATATATATATATATATATATATATATATATATATATATATATTTGAAAGAAAGCAGCTCAAAGAAAAAAAAAAGAGCCTACTTAGAATCCAACTGGAAAGAAAGTGTTCTGCATGATTTTTTTTATTTTTATTTATTTTTTTTAATTGGGTTTCTTTTCCATCTTGGCTGCCTAGGATAACTTTTCCCCTGGGAAAGTTCAGCTGGTGTTAACACCAACAATTTTCACCATCTTGAACTCACCCATATCCTTATATTTTCTGTAACAGATACCAAATCATCTGAAGATTGCATATACATGCATGAAACTTATGTTTGCTATCAGTCATGTTCTAGCAGGAATCAGCTCACACACACACACACACACACACACACACACACACACACACACACACACAATGACTTTTCAAAGAAGGGATTCAAAAAATTTCTGATGATTGGTCATATTTTGGGAAGTGGGTCAAGTCAATCACTTTTTAGCACCTGTGCGTACATTATGCATGTGTGTGTCAGAGGATTACATTGTTAGCCAAACTGTAATTGTGAATTCAATTTCTGGGCTGTGTAAATTTGGTCACAATATAAACAGGCCGAGCAATAACCAAACAATTAACTGATACGAGATATCCATAGACATGAACAGCAGAATGAAAACAATCTACCCTGTTCAATTTTAAAGTTGACCCACATCAACAGACATGCAAAGAAGATTTGAGATCATAGAAGCCAAAATGTGACAATAAAGACAACAATGGGGATATTATAAAACTTAGCTTAGTTTGGCACAGGGCCAGTAATACATGAGTCTATATTGGTTTGAATTAATACTGAAGTGTGCAAGCAGTAAATGTACTATTTATGCCAGAGCATTTATATTGTGTTTTTTTATCTAAAAAAAAAAAAAAAAAAAAAAATATATATATATATATATATATATATATAAACAATCTCTCTGGTTGAACCATATCAGAAGCCCTCTCCTCTTCCTTCACCCCAGCCCATTCTACTTCCTTAGTCTGCCATTTTTCCTCCCAGAAATCAATAGTTCCACAAATCACCGAAATCTGTTCATGCAGGGTCGATGTGACCTTTTTATTTAGTGGGGGTGGTTGCTTTTGGGGAGGGGGAGGAGGTGAAAGAGAAGGAAGATATTGGTGGTAGAAAAAAAAACGAGAGAAAGAAAGCAGTCAATCCTTGTCTTATTAAGTGAAACCAAGTACAAAGAGAAAGGGTGGGGAGCTGTATAAAGATTGGTGATGTGTGGGGTAGGGTAGAGTGTGGTGGGGTGGGAGTCTTGAGTATCATGACAAAATGAGTGACTTGCATGGTTGAGCAACAACCTATACAAACAAAATTAAAAAAAAAAGAAAAAAAATTGAAGGAAATAATGCTTAGATTGACAAAAAAATACCTGACTAATGATTCAACTCGTTAACAATAAACAATGACTATTCTATGAACTTCGTTGGCCCCTTGATTGCACTTGTGACACTTTAAGGGTTAATTACCTACATGTTCATTTTAGCACTTGATTTCCATTGGGTGGGGAAAAAAAGAGTGATCAGAAAGTTCTGAACTTGCCGCCCCAATTGGTTGGCAGGAGGGAGAGGAATCTTACCTCTTGATTTAAAATAGAATAATTAATTTTTGTTCCCATATTTATTGATTTGGTTAAATATAAAGGAAGATAAAGCGAAAAAAAAAGAAGGAAGCAAAAGAGGAAAAGAAAATGAAGAGAGAAAGCGAGGGGAGAAAGGAAAAAAAGAGTGGTAAAAAGAGAGTGGGTTGGAAAGAGAGGGAGAAAGAGAAACTGAGATGGAAAGAGAGGGAGAACGAGAAACTGAGATGGAAAGAGAGGGAGAAAGAGAAACTGAGATGAAAAGAGAGGGAGAACGAGAAACTGAGAAAGATAGTAAAAGAAACTGGGAGAGAATAAAAGAATGGAAAGAGGAAAGTAAGAAAACAAGAAAGGAACAGAAGAGAGAGAAGAGAGACAAGAAAGTGGAAACAGCAGATGAGAAAACAGAAAAGAATGAACATGAGAGGGGAAAGTAGAAAGACGAAACGAAGTTAAAAATGATAGTGGGGAAGAGAATATAAAAAATACAAGTGAGAAAGAGTAAAAAAAAAGAGAGAGGGATGAAGAAAAAAGGGACAGAGGAAGAGAAGAAAAGATAGGGAGGAAGAAAAGAAATAAAAAGAGGAGGAAGAAAAAAAAACAAAAAAACAATGCAAAGAGGAAAACAGCACTCATTTTGAAACCAAGTTTTCTTAAGAAGTGAATTCAACAACAATAATAATAATAATTTGTCAAAAATTTTTTGCCTCTTTAGGAAAAAAGAAAATTTATAAAAATATGACATCAGTCTATACATAATTCTGTTGTAAATCTCAATGATAAAAACACATCAGCAAAAAGACAATTTTAAAGAAAAATGTATAGAGGAAAAAAAGTAAATAAATGGGGGAAAAAAATGAGATTTTTGTTGAAATTTGTTGACAGCAACAACCAAGATGTGAAAACAAGACACAAAAGATGAAGCTGACTGTCTGGAGATAAAAATATCTTTCTGGAATGGTGATAATCAGAAAGACATTGGAGATTTATGAGACTGACAATAAAAAAAAAACACTAAAACTTTGAGAGGTCTACTTGAACTAAAACGTGTTCTCTTCTCCACCTGCTTAACCACTGTCTCCTTACACCTGTTGAAACTTGAATTTGGGGAATTGTTTTATATAGCTAACTGAACTGAAGCAAATCTAGCTTAACAAAAGAAAACAGCCTCATCCCCTACTTCTGCAAACAGTATTAGTTGCCAAAAATATTTTGTATGAGCCTATTTACTAAGATCATTTAAGTAAGGTAAAAGTTGCAAATGGAGGAATACAGAGATGAAAATTGGTCAACACCAACTTTTCAAATGGGGAGGGCTTACCTCACTGTCTTGAAATTTTGCATTTTTTTCAGGTTGAAAACACCAACTTCTGACACAGGTGAGAAATATGTACGAGTTTCAGTTAGAATTCTCACTTGGATTGTCTGACTGCAGGAATTTGAATGGACACCTGTTACACTACCTTGTGCTCTCCCGCCACAATAGTTAAGTAATTATTACTACAATTGAATAATTATCACTAGAGTTGAGTAATTATTACTACAGGTGAATAATTATTACTACAGTTGAGTAATTATTACTACAGTTGAGTAATTATTACTACAGTTGAATAATTATCACTATAATTGAGTAATTATTACTATAGTTGAATAATTATCACTATAATTGAGTAATTATTACTATAGTTGAATAATTATCACTATAATTGAGTAATTATTACTATAGTTGAATAATTATCATTATAGTTGACTAATTATTACTATAGTTGAATAATTATCATTATAGTTGAGTAATTATCACTATAATTGAGTAATTATTATTACAGTTGAATAATTATCACTATAATTGAGTAATTATTACTATAGTTGAATAATTATCACTATAATTGAGTAATTATTACTATAGTTGAATAATTATCATTATAATTGAGTAATTATTACTACAGTTGAATAATTATCACTATAATTGAGTAATTATTACTATAGTTGAATAATTATCACTATAATTGAGTAATTATTACTATAGTTGAATAATTATCATTATAGTTGACTAATTATTACTATAGTTGAATAATTATCATTATAGTTGAGTAATTATCACTATAATTGAGTAATTATTATTACAGTTGAATAATTATCACTATAGTTGAGTAATTATTACTATCAGTCAGTCAATATGATACATACACACTTGGGTGATCATGTCTCTTTTGATCCATGACTGACTAGCCAGAAGATTATCCCACAGTAGGTTGCCATATTACTATAGTTGAGTGAAATGGTAGGTAGGTTCTGTAATGTATGACAATAGAAATACGTTTTTAGGCTCTGTTGGTAAAAGCAGATCTTTTTCTTTATTTACCCAGTTTATTTGGGTGTGATTCTTGTCTAAGGGGCCTAACTCTCTCAGTAATTAATATAACAATACAAGGTGGAGCTGTGGAATTTGTGATTTTGTTATTTTCACAGAAATATATCTGTAATTGCTGATCAAACAGGAAAATTTTATGCATATCAAATGTAAATGTACGTGTACAAAATTGATAAAGAAAGAAAGTTAAAAAAGAAAGAAGGAAAAAATTAATGACGAGCAGGAAAGAATAAACAAAAAGAGCACAAAAATATTAAGGAAAAGAGAAAGGAAGAAAGAAGGAGAATATCAATTAAAAGAAAGAAAGAGTGAAGTGAAGAAAGAAAATCAGGAAAACTAAGGGAAATAAAGAAAGAAAAAGAAGTGACATATTGAAAAGAAAGAAAGTGAGAAGATATTAAGAAAAAGATGTTAAAAAAGAAAGAGATATCAAAAAAAAATAAAGATATTAAGAAAGAAAAGAATGGAAAAGATATTTAGAAAGAAAGAAGAAAAAGAAGAAAAGATATTAAAAAAGAAAAGAAAATGTTAAGGAAGAAAATAAAGGAAAAAGGAAAGAACATTAAGAAAGGAAGAGAAAATAATGCCACATAACATTGCAAAGACACTCTGGTGACAGACCATTGATTACCAGTTATTAAGTCCCATCCTATTTGCAAAGTGCAACGGCTGGGCATTGAAACAAGCAGAATCTAAACTTATTTATAAATGGAACTTTGTGTGTGTGTGTGTGTGTCCCCGTTACCTATAGACTCCAAAACAGCTGAACCGATTTTCTTGAAAATTTATACAGTTGTATTATAAGCGTCTGCGAGTGTTCTTAGCTCGGTTTTGTGTTGAGGTACTCCCAATAAATATCGAAAATCAATAATCAAAAAAATTGGGTTTTAGAAGGAGTGGTCTGATTTTAATCAAACTTGATACTTATAGACAAAGACACAAAAAATGATATTCAGAAGTTTCAAGGTTGCAGTTCTTACAATAGTGCAGAAAATCGATAATATATATATATATATATATATATAAAAGGCAAGATGTTTGTGTGTGTGTGTGTTTATCTGCCTGTATGTCCTTTATACAAATCCACAATTTTTTTTTTGATTCTCACCACAATTCACACAAATATTCTTTAGGCTGAGTCTGAGCTCCAGGACCATGGATTAGTTTTAAAGCTTTCATTACACCTGAGCAACGCCAGGCTATACTACTAGTAATAACTAATTGCATAATTAGTTATGGTTTTCATATGTGGCACATTTTTAAAATATTAGAAGGAAACACTCTTAAAAAGATAAAAATTACAAACAATTTTGTGCATATTGTCATCTTTTAAGGAAAAAGATTTTCCAGAACATGTCATTGTTACTTCATTTTTTTTATTTTGGCCACAGTTACTTTAAAGCACAATTATTTAAATTTAGAAAAAAAAAAAAAAAAAAAAAAAAAAAAATCAACTCTGTTTGGATTGTCAAGTTTCAAAAGTACAAACGCATTTTAAATACATATTAAACACATTAAATTGCGAGCCAGCCTGGCCACTGCTGAGGTGCAAGGAAAACTGGGTGTAGTTCGCTTCAAAGGAGACAATACTTTTGTGAACAAAGAAAAGCTTTGTGCAAGTTATCTTATCAGAAAAGATTTACTTACATGACTTTGTTTTCTTTTCCGAAGCTTGCCTGAGGTGAACAAAATTGTATTTGATTCAGAGTCAAACAAGGAAGCCAAACGCACTAACAGTACTTCAAAGGTTCCAGCCTAAGATGACAAAAAAAAAAAAATAAAAAAAAAAAAATAATTGCAAGCAATAACAGTAAGAATTTTAATAACAGTCACAAGTATAAATCAATAAGATGTGTGTGTGTGTGTGTGTGTGTGTGTGTGTGTGTGTGCATGCAAAGAAAGGTGTAAGGTGGAAAGTGATTTTGTCTTTTTTATTTCCTTAAAGAATTATGTATCAGAAAAGGAGTCAAACTTTTAATATGTAATATCTAGCAGTGAAAAAAGATATTTTACAAAAGTAAAGATTTAAGCATTTCCCTACAGGACTGTGATTGCAATGTTTTAGACTTAGTATACTTTTAATGTATATATACACACAGATATATATATATATATATATATATATATGGGAATTTAAATTCAAATCTAATAAACTGTCAGTTTGAAATATGCACCTGATGATTGTATAATGCATGAAACTGATTCATACCATATACATAGAATTATATATATATATATATATATATATATATATAAAATGTAAAGAGGGTATTGAATACCTTTTCATAGTGAGAAAGAGGAGGAAGAGAAAGAAAAAAGAGGAAGTGTGATAAAGAAAAAGAAGCAGAAGAGAGACAGAAAAAGAAGAGGAAAGAGAAAAATGGAGAAGAGGAAGAGGGAGAAAAAAAGAAATAGAGGAGAAAAAGAGTGAGTAAAACAGAAGATAGAAGGAGAGTAAAATAGGAAAATGAGGGAGAAGAAGAGAAAGAAAGAAGAAAAAGAGAGAGAGAAAGAGAGAGAGAAAGTAGAGAGGAGAAACAGGAGTAAAAGATAGAGAAAAGAGAAGTAAGGAAAGAGAAGTAAAGGAAAGAAGGAAGAGAAAAATGAGAGAGAAAAGGAGGAAAAAAGAGAGGGAGAGAGAAGAACACAAGAGAGAAAATAGAGAGAGAAGGAGTAGGAGTAAACTTTTAAAAATAAAAAGAGAAGTGATGATTTTTTTTCCCCATACCTTCAGCAGAGTGATTTGGTCATCCTTACAAAGCAAGAGAAATGCAGGAATTAACTGTGCAAAATCTGTGATGGCTGTCACAACTGGGGCACAGTTATCCGACATGTGTTTGAAGGACTGGCTGTCATTGCTTAGGCGGAGAAAGGAATTAGGATCAACAGGACAGGACTGCAAGAGAAAACACAAGTCAAATGCTTTAAAAAAATAACTTTTATTATATAAGGTGATATCGTAAGTATTTCTGTTTTTACAACCCTTTACTCTAAACCTTACTTCATGTACACATCTAAAGACTTCCTGTTTTATTATTGATATATTATTATACATGTTGTCTACCTACCTATATACAGGAATGGGATGTTAGACACTATTGGGGTAGAGGATATGTAGGATAGATAATTGTTGATCCTCAACTTGAACAAGTTAGGATTGTAGTGGTCAAGGAGGCAAGATTCCTATCAAATCATCTTCAGATGAATACTTCTGACCAATAATTTCTAACCATTCTCTCATCCATATGATAGCTCAACCCAGTTTTTTCATTTGGATTCCAGTATCATCTACAAGTTGAGCAATGAAAGTTCTGACTGGTCTACCTTTTGCTCTTTTCTCATAATCTGGATCCAACAGTATAAGCCAATACATAAGTTTTCGTTTACTTCTCCAGCAATGGCCAGCAAACTTGATGTTTTCAGATTGATTTCATAATCTTTTAATAGATTCCCAAATTATTCTGTATTGGGCATACGCTGTTTCCAGCTGATGTTTAGCACTGCTCTTGATAGTTGAGTAAACTTACCATTTATTTTTGATAGTGATTTTGCTAATGTCCAGCTGTTTCAGAAGACAGTTGCAACTGTTGCTTTAACTTTAGATTTTTTTTTTTAACGAAGATTTTTTGCTTTAAAACACAACATAGATGAGAACCCAATTATTAGTACTCAAAAATTTTCAGTCAAACTACGATCACTGAAAGATACAATTACCTAAAGAAAGGCATAAGCTTCGAAAAAATAAAATTGATTATGTTGGTTCCAATCCTTTTTGAAATGATTGCAAAATACTTTACAATCTCTAATTTATAGGCAGAAGCACACAAATGCACATTGGGATTTCTTTCTATCCAATAAAATAGCCTGGTTCTTGGTTTCATTTGACTCAGTCCCGATCTGTCTTGTCTTGGTTTGGTTTCTTCATCCAAGTGTGTTAACATCAATTCTTAATTTGCAAACTTTTTGACATATTACTGTTGCTTTCAGGTGCAGTGGATATTAGTTTGAAATGAGAAATCTGAGAGCCAAATTCAAATTCCAGTTGGTTGCACTAACTTACATGCAAATACTCTTAGGAGAGATATTAATCTGTCGCTTTTTCCTCCAGCTATGGGTTAAATAGCAGGACAGATTGGGCTCTATAGTCTTGTTTGGCAACTAGTTTACCGCATAAAGTAATGGCAATGTACTGCAGGGAAATTTTCCGCCCATTCAATTGTCTTTTCCGACACATGATTGCCCAAGTGTGTATCACGTATGACACTTAACTGACTGTTACTTTGCCTTCTTGCTGTTAATTTGCCTTGTATATATTGTTTGCTTGCTTTATATTATTTTTGCTCTGTTCTTTAATTTTTCTTGTTATTGTTTATTCTAAGTTTTGTCAATTCTGTTTGTTGGGCTGTTTTGCTATTTATTTACATTTACCCATGGCCACTCACTCTACAAATCAAACAATTATGGGATAGAAATTGTACTAAAAAAATAAAATAAAATAAGGAAAAAGATGGCATTAATACTTACTGTTTGTTCTAAGACGTTGCACTCAAAGTTATTCTTCTCAATGGCTGCCTTTCGCAAATTATGCAAACGTTCGCGTGAGTATTCGTTGGTCTTTTGGTGAGCCTCTAACACCGACCGGACAATTTCATCTGTGTTCTGCATCAAGTTGTCAAACTCTGAAGTGGGGCCTTGTGAGTTGACCATCTGCATTTGTTTCATGATACGAGCCTTTTCGCTTTTTGGCACCCGACCAAACCGCACGGCTGGAATAGAAGGTTAACTTTTTTTAAAATGTAAATTAAAAATGTTTTTTAAACTTTTTTTTAAAATTTAAATTGAAAATGTTTTTTAAACTTTCTTTAAAATGTAAATTAAAAATGTTTTTTAAACTTTTTTCAGAATTTAAACTAAAAAATGTTTTTTAAACTTTTTTTTAGAATTTAAACTAAAAATGTTTTTTAAAATATAAATATTTTCAAACTCTTTTGAAATTAAAAATGCTTTGTCTTTTTGTTAGACCACTAATTCAAAAATAAATGACAACAGTAGCATGGCCAAACAAAAGAACCAAAGAGAAAAAGAAACAGAGAATGGCAAACATTTTCTGTTCTACTGTGGCTGAGGAAGTTTAAGCAACGTCAATGAAAGATAATGTGAGTGATTTGGAAATGAAATCTTCAATTTAAGACTTATGTTTACACTAGCTGCTTTCCTGTCTCTTTTTCTCTCTATCTGACTTGTGAGTATCAGGTTCTTCAAGCCCTCCTTCCTCATTACATGTCCCAGAAACTTCAGCTGTCTTTTTCTGGTGTTAAACAGTAGTTACCTTTTCATTTCCATCCTCTCCAAAACCTCCTTGTTACCCACATGTTCAGTCCATGGTATCCTCAACATCCTTCTGTAGAACCATATTTTGGTTGCTCCAAGTCTGTTCTTCATCTTTGAGGAGATTGTCCAACATTCATTACCATATTGAAGAACTGACATCACATAACAATCCAATACTCTCTTTATTTCTAGCAAAATTTTTGTGTCTCTCAAGACTACTCAACTTCTGAAATGCATCCTTGGCCATGCCAATTTGCCTACGAATCTAAGTGTCACACTTTCCATTTTCTGTTAGAACATTTCCCAAGTATTTAAATGGCAGGGCAGATAAATCAAATAAACAGAATGAAAAATAAATAAAAATGAGTAAGTAAAATAAAGTGATATGTTTGAAATGTGAAACAGTAGAGAGTTTCAAATAGTTACTCTTCCAAGCACTATGATGTTTCAGTGTTGCTTAACCTTGTCAGCTGAAGTAAACCCTCTAGAGTACAACTCTAAAATAAATCAGATCTGTTCATGCATGGAGAAAATAAAAAAATAAATAAATAATAAATAAAAGATAAAAATAAATAAAAATCCTGGTACCCTTTCTTGATTGGCATTTTAAGTGCTATTCATATGTCATAAGAAGACTATTGAAGAATCAAATTATAGCTTCCAAAGACACAAATCAATGATTGATAACAGCTAAAAGCTTTTAATATCTTTTCTTTTTTTCATTTGTGGGGATGTGAGGATGGGCTGCTGGGCTGAAGATTCTCCCCTTTCTTGTTCTGGTTTGTCTTATCAACTGTCATCATAAAACTCCTTTCTCTTTCTCTGACATTTTTTTCTGTAGCTAAACAAGAAATCAGTGTAAATGTTGCGTGACACTCTTGCTGATCATGGCTTCTTCAACAACAATGTTAGTTTGAATGGCCGGCAGGAGAAAAAAAAAATGTTAGGATTCCCTGGATCACGTGACCAGGCTTTTCATCCACTAGGATAAGCTATGTCATTTTGGCCAGGTAAAATTATGCAATCTACTACATGTAATGGTAAAAACGAAAGTCCCATAGAAATCTTTTAATGTCTAAACAGAGACTTGGCTCTGAGATGTCTATGCTTACAGAATGTTTTCTTTAAAACATTATAAAAGTATTACAAAATTATAAACTGTTAAAATATATATATATATATATATATATATATATATTATATATATTTATTATAAATTATATTTTAGAACATGTACAGAATTTTTTTTTATATATCCACTACAAATTGTACATTTGTTTCGACATTGAAATTACAATGTCTCATCAGGCGGTGTGGCCTGTCGAAACAAATGTACAATTTGTAGTGGATATAAAAAAAAAAATTCTGTACATGTTCTAAAATATAATTTATAATAAATATTCACAGCTCTATATATTATATATCAAGCACTGTTTTAAATTAATGTTTTGGACGTTGTAAAAAATTTTTTCTTCGTTCTGTATTCACTCAGATATATATATATGTATATATGCATGTATGGCTGGCTACTCATATCCAAGGATGCCTGTCTACTAAGGCAGCTAGCTAATCCCCGTTGCAGACGTCTGCTCAGGCACATTTGTCTTTGTTCAATACCAACAGAGCTCACCTTAGACTATGCTGAGTGGACCTTAGTTCCAGTTTCTGGGAGTGAGTGTGTTATCTAGTGTGAACAACAGTCTGAACAAAGCAAGAACTCTCAAACTCTTGGTCATGACGACACAAGTGACTTCAACCTAGCATAACCAGCGACGACTCCAAAAGAGTCCTATCTATCCAATTTCATTCACATGGGTTGGGTCAACTTGTCGTATGGTTTTCAGGTGCTTTCCAAAAGTGCTACATGCTGAGCTCGCTTTCTCCTGACTGATTACATCAAGAAGTCACTCTTGAAGAAGTCATGTTCTCTCACAGTAACCAAGCCACTTGAGACTAGTGGCAGTCCCACCTTGCTTGGGGTGAAATGATTATATATATATACTAGCAGTATAGCCCGGCATTGCTCGGGTGTAATGAAAGCTATAAAACTAATCCATGGTCCTGGAGCTCAGACTCTTTGGATGTTGGCATGAAAGACTAAAAAACAAGAGTTGTTTCCAGTTAAAGAGAAACTGTAGACTGAAAGAAAAATGAATGGATGTAAGTCAAATTTTGGTTTACTGGTATCGATATCAAATAAGTTTTTTTCGTCGTAAACAGAATTTTGAAGGCTAAATGAGTCCTCTGAGTAAATGGTATCATGGCTGAGACTAAGAACTACAATTATACCTTCTTAGAGCCAAACCTGAAGCAAAAACTAAAATAAAAGGGCTTAAAAAAATACAGACATACAGGCAGATAAACAGACACACACACAAATATCTTGCCTTTTATATATATATATATATATATATATATGTGTGTGTGTGTGTGTGTGTTATTGATTTTCTGCACTATTGTAAGAACTGCAACCTTGAAACTTCTGAATATCGTTTCTTATGTCTTTGTCTAAGAGTGTATCAAATTTGATTAAAATCGAACCACTCCTTCTGTTACCTGATTTTTTCGATTATCAATTTTCGATATTTATTGGAGGTACCACGACACAAAACCTAGCCAAGAACACTCACAGACGCTTATAGTACAACTGTGTAAATTTTCAAGAAAATCGGTTCAGCCGTTTCGGAGTCTATAGGTAACGGACACAGACACACACAAAGTTCGATTTATAAATAAGTTTAGATATACATACATAGATACATACATACATACACACAGACACTTACATTTAATTTCAAAGTTTCTCTCAACTAGGAAATTGGCAAAGCCCTCATCTTTATTGACTTGACTTTGTGCCACAGACAGCTAATGTAAGTAAATATCAAGGACGCAGAATTAGATATACAGTGTGCAGTGTATTTAAATTGCATGCTGTATAATTATTGACTGTATGGCAATGTCAATTGTGATGCCTTCATCTGATAAATTCAGTTTCAGAGAATTTCTATGGTTTACCAAAAACCAAAGGGAGAGGTCTCTACTCACAATATGGTACTATTTGAACATTGGTTCACATGGATCTTAACCATCGTTTTATCTTGGATCTTTAACATGAGGCTGAGATGGAAGCCAAAATGAAACAAGAAACATGCAAAAAGATGATGACATAACCATCTTTTTTATTTATTTCTCTTTTCCAAAATCCTCCCTTTTTTAATTCATTTTGACTTTCTTTGATATTTTATTTCTTTTTTATTATTTTCTTCAATCATAAAAGAATCGGGTTATGAGTGTCTTAAAATATTCTTTTCTAATTTTTTTTGTTTTCCTTTTGACATCATACCAACATTCTTTATATTCTGTATTCTTCAGCAAGTTATCAGACAAATGCAAGGTAGACACTCACTGGATATTAAAGTTCCATCTTTTATGTCCCTGAGAACCTGCCGAGTCAGCCAGCAGACAATGGTACTTTCATATCTCAGTGCTGTGATGGAATAATAGTTCAAGATCTTTGGCTGCTTCAAAGAAATGACAGGAGAAACTATAGAAAAATGGGCATTCCTTTTTGTATGTGTGAGTGTGTGTGTGTGTGTGTGTGGGGGGGAAGCTTTTACTTCTGGGGTGTTGTCCTGTCCTCTACTACTGATAAAATGCTTCTCTGTTTTGTTTATCATTAATTATGGTTATTACCTGTAAGTTAAAATCTTTGGAATAAAAAATAACTGACCTATTAAATTTTCAAAAGAAGCTGTTGGCTTCATGTTTAATAAACTATTTATTCAAAATGTTCAGAAATATATATATATATATATATATATATATATATATATATATATATATATATTTTTAATCATATCACCCCAAGCAAGGCGGTAATGCCACTGATGTGCAGGGGGCTACATAAGAGTGAGAAGATTAGAAAAGAGAAAACCGGAAACCGCATCCTAAACAGGAAACAAGGGATGAGCCTCTCCACCTGTTCAATAGATGTGGGTGGAGTGTGAACTGGGCGATAGTTTAGTCTATCTACTCCAATTGAAGAAAATAAACAACACAAAAAAATGTTTATACAATTCTCTACATGATCAGTATTAAAAAATCATTTTTTTTAAGGTGTAAAAATATGTACACACACACACACACATATATATATATATATACCCGAGTGGGTACAGAACAAAGAAAGAATATTTTTCACCATCCAAAACATTAATTTAAAACACTGCTCGATATATAATGTATAGAGCTGTGAATATTTATTATAAATTATGTTTTAGAACATGTACATAATTTTTTCTATATATGTCCTCTACAACAAAACAACTATTCAATTGGAGTAGATAGATCTATCGCCCGGTTCACACTCCACTCACGTCTGTTGAACAGGTGAAGAGGCTCATCCCTTGTTTCCTGATTAGGATGCGGTTTCCGGATTTCTCTTTTCCAATCTTTTCACTCCTATGTAGCCCCCTGCACATCAGTGGTGTTACCGCCTTGCTCGGGGCGATATGATTAAAAATAACCCAAAAAAAACCACATGATTGTAGAGGACATATATAGAAAAAATTATGTACATGTTCTAAAACATAATATATATATATATATATATATATATATATATGTGATTTATATTATATAATTTATATATTATATATGCATGGTACTTATTTGAAAGCACTCAATATCAGTGATAGAGCTGACATATTCATATAGATAGGTGTGAGTTTGTTACAAACTCACACTTATCTATCTATCTATATATATATAGATATATATATATTTACGGTCTCACACCCCAATTGAGCATTATGGAGGAATGGTAGACTTTGAAAAAACAATAGCTACACTCGCATTGTTCATTCAGTAATGAATTCTAACACTCTCAGCTACTGGTGTGTGCTTACATTGTATATAAGGCACTAAAGTCCACCTTTCTCTACCAAACACCCATAGCTCAGAGGTAGAATCACCGACTGATGTTCGTTTCATGATCTGTCTGCGAGTGACTATTTACTGTCTCACACCTCGATTGAGCACTATGTAGGAATGGTAAACTTTGAAAAAACAGTAGCTACTCACGCATCTACACATTGTTCATTCAGTAATGAATTTGAACACACTCGGTTACTGGCGTGTGCTTACATTGTATATAACTCACTTAAGTTTGCCTCTACTGAGCGTCCATTGCTCAGAGGTAGAATTGCCAACTGATGTTCAATTCGGTTAGGTTTCAATCCTGGCTAGAAGCAAACAGATGTCTAACCTTACTGATGAGCTGTGATACAGCGAAACAGATCTGTCTGCGGATTACTATATATATAGGTTTAATGCAAAGAATTTGTCACTTTAACTGAGCAGTTTCATGTTGACTTTAAAGTTTCGCGAGCACAGCATGAAGATGTTTTCACTCATTGGGTCTGGGTTTTTTGTTGTGTCCTGGTTTGCATTAAGTCTATCAATGCTCCCTCTCCACCCTGATATCGAGCAAGTTATGATAAAAAACTTGCTTGCCAAAATACCTTTTATCAGTAAAACTACTGAAAAAAACAATTTTCACAGCTCAACAATATATATATCTAATATATATATATATATATATATATATATATATATATATACACTATAGTCATCCGCAGACAGATCTGTTTTGCTGGATCACAGCTCATCAGTACAGTTAGACTTCGATCGCTTCTTAACCCAGGATTGAAACCTGACCAAATTGGCGTCAGTCGGCGATTCTACCTCTGGGCCATGAGCATCCAGTGGAAGAAGGCAGACTTTTTAGCACATATATCATTATACATGCCCAATAGCTAGAGTGCTCTAATTCATTATTGAATGAGCGATGCGTATATGCCGGAGTAGCTACTGTTTTTCAAAGTCTCCCACTCTTCCAGAGTGCTCAATCAGGGTGTATGTATATATACATATATATAACTATACTTAGTCAATGATTTTCGTCCTCTGCAGGACTTTATCAATGCAATGTGGGATTTATTATGCTGCACGTTATAGAGTGGCAAGGATGTCACTCGTTTATCAAGGTTTGTAAATTTGAGAATGTTCATGAATGTTCATCAAGTGGTTGAAAGGTAAGTCAAAATATGTGGAGGGCACAATGCCTCGTAATTCAAAATCTGGTGAAAAATGAAGTGAACGAGTAATGTTCAAATATTTCTCTTTTTCTTCGTCTTTTTTATTCATTTATTTCATCTAACATTATTTAAACACACACATATTTTTTTCTGTTTGGTGCAAGTAAGGGATGCAAAAATTTACCATAATTTTCTTTGTCCAACATATATATGTATTTATTTATGTGTGCATATGTGTTTCTGTGCGCGCACACATGTATTTACACATGCATGCACATAAACACAAACATACTATTATTCTTATGTAAACATTTTTGTTTTAATTTTAAATACACATTTTTTTTGCTTTTTTTCTGTCATTATTTTCTGGAATGAGACTGGTAGAAGAGGTTTTAGAGCAATCAAAGGCATGAAACCTCTTCAGTTCAGGGAGGTACAGTGGATTGGTAGATATAACTATCTATTTACTTGTGTTAAGTAAAAGAAATAAATTCTATAGTAAAGGGACAAATGAAGTTGACAACTGATCAAATGTCATAAAACAGCACAACACAACAAGGCTTTTTTACATATGAAAAACTAATACAGCAGTTTTAGAAGCTAATGTTTTGGAGAATAAAAAACAAAAAGAACTATTGTTTCTTATTTTAAGAATGAATGATGATAATGATTTTAGATAAATGATAGAACTCAAATCGCATTCTCATAGGTTGAGGTATAAAACCTTCTGTTTGGTTCTTAGTTCCAGCAAGAAGCCTGAAGGGACTAAAGATAACAGACACCTTCTTATATTGTCATGGATGAAATTAAAATCTCTCACACTGATTTATATGTCTGGTATTTACATGTTTGAAACAAGGGTTCTCATACAGGAAGCAAAAAAACTTTGAATTTTGGCTGTTTCTATGTTGTAGACATTGCTAGTGATAAAAAAAAAGGAGTTGGTCATGAATTTAAACAGCTCATAATGCTTTCATGCAAACGATTTACTAAAATAAAACAAGTCCACAGAATAAGTTCATAAAATCTCTTGCCCTTTATATCTAAGGACAAATAATTAAAAGATATTTATAAAAAAAAGAGACCAAAAACGAGGGAACTGGCTTCTAATTTCCTAAATGAAAAAATAGGATGCAAAGGAAAAGAGAATTCATTCCTAAGAAATTTGAATTTCATTCCTAATTCAATACAGAAGAAAATTCTACTCACCATCTCTGGACATGCCAACTTCTATACATTTTTTGAACCTGAAAAGGAAAACAAAACAAAATTAAGTAAAAAAAAAAAAAAAAAATCTATCTATCTATCTATGTAGGTATGTGAATACAACAGGTTTGGTGGTAGCTGAATATTTGCTACAAAGCTAGCAATATAACTGGTCTTACAGCCAAGACATGTTCTTACTATGAAGGAAGGCTAATTCTGATTTTCATTTGAAAGTGATGGAATCTGTTTATATTAAGTCCTGCCAGCCATATCTCTGTAAACAAGAGTAGTTGGTAAACTTAAAGGCAACTGATTTAACATTGATAAGAGAGAACCAAACTAGTTTTACTGTCATTTTTGATAATTGTATTTCAACATTATCACTTTGTGGTAGTGTTGTTTTTGTCACCACTTTTTTTACCTACACTTTACTAATTATAACAATACTAGTTCACCCATGCTGTTTTGATGGTAATTGGTAAAAAGTTTTAATGGTGAGATTCAATGAAACAAAAATCTTGAAACAATATATTGAGATTCTATAAAACACACATGAAGAATTCACAACTATATATGTAAGTTTGTAAAAAGTCTAATACAGTTTTCATGAAATCATAAATTTTTCCACTAGACATACACACCATACACAATTACAAATATACGTTAACATCTGATGCCTGTACAGACAAATTAGAACTTACATAAATGTAGAATTATCTAGTTATAATCCACATGATACATGACTGACCAATGAAAATCAAATCACACAAAACTCAAAATACGAGAGCTTCTGTCTTTTTGTCTCTTCTTTCTCAATCTCTGATGAAGCTTTAATAAAGGTCGCATAATAATTTGTTTACAAATGAAGAATATATATATATATATATATAATATAGAATATATGAAGAATATATATATATATATATTCTTCATTTGTAAACAAATTATTATGCGACCTAGGTTTCTACCATGTGGTGTCTTCAGGTGATTTGCAATGACTTTATTGCAAGTTGCCTGAAGACACCACATGATAGAAGCCTAAGTCGCGTAATAACTTGTTTACAAATGAAGAATATTCAAAAGTTCTACAATATAATTGTATTGAACACTTTTTAATACAACTGTGTACTGGTCTAATTTTATTATGACCAAAAACTAAGTAATTAAACAATCAATATATGTCATAGTAAAATTTGATAAACTACCCTACAATTAGATTAGTTAGAAAAATCTAGGCCTTTATAAAATGACCAGTTGTAAAGGTTGAATTTCGAGATTAAATATTCCCATTATTAGATTACAAACTGCAACTATTAATGAACGTGCAGGTAATGTAATGGTTATCTGTGCAGAAAGTGGATTGAGCAAGCACAAATTCAAGCCTAACCTATTGCATTCACTTTGACACTAATGCCCTTGGGAAAAATATGAATCCATTTCTTCTCCACCCCGCAATGGGTTAAACAGCAGTGAAGATTTGGTTCCTTAGCCTTGGCTGGTGTCCAGTCTAGAAGAAAGGCAACTCTGAAAACAAAACTCTGGTGGAGACAAGAAACAAAAATTTCCCAAGAAATTCATATAGAGTTACCAGCTCATAGTCCAATCTTGTTTAGACAAAGACTTAAGGACCCAGCTGTTAACAAGATTAGTCATCCCAGAGAAGCATAGTATGAAACATATGCCCATAACCTAGATGCCAGCTCATCATCTTGACCTACTACCAGTTACAATTAACAAAGTAAACCCAAACTTTATTTCAGTGGCCAAGGAATTTGAATGACTGGCCCATGACCTAGATACCAGCTCATTTTCTAACTGGGTCTATATAAATTTGATTAAAGAACCAAATTTTAATCAGAATTTAAGGTGAAAGATACCAGTTCATTTTCTAACTGGGTCTACATCAATTTGATTAAAGAACCAAATGTTAATCAGAATTTAAAAAGGTGAAAGATTGGCCCATTACCTAGATACCAGTTCAGTTTTTTGAAGTTTGTACCAAGTCAGTTAGTTAAAGATTAAAATGCTTTATCACAATAAAAGAAGTCATAGAATGCAGAACATAAGTCATGACCTGTAGACCTGCTCATATTTCAATCAGGTTTATAGGAACTTGATGTGTATTGTGGTGAAGCTGGAAATGAGAAATCAGCTGGAAATGAGAAATCCGAGTTTGAATTCCAGTTGAATTTGCTGCATTCACTTAAATGCATAAATACCCATGGGAAAGATATGAATCCATTGCTTCCCTCCAGCTATGGGTCAAATAACAGGGCAGACTGGGTTCTATAACCTTGGTTAGCAACCAGTCTACCACAAAAAAACAGTCAACCACCTAAGTTCTTACCAGCCTCAACATTGCTTAACTCTGGTGGTTGTATGAAAACCAGTGTTTCAACATGATGTAGCTGTAAGCCACACTCCCACACATCCAAGCTTACAGCACTGGATATTCTCAAGCGGTCACCAATCTAGGTACTGACCAAGCTCAGCATTGCTTAACTTCAGTGATTGTATGGACATGCACAGACACACACACACACACACACACACACACACACACACACACACAGAGTGTTTCCATATGATATGGCTGTAAGCTCACATGGTTTTTATCTTGACTGTTATGGAAAAACAAGTGTTTATAAAAATATTTCAACTTTATCATAAATAAAGTTCATAAACTATTTATGATAAATTACCAGCTAATGTGTTTTATGGTACAGTGGGAAAATCTTCTGCCCAGTAGGTCATGTCTCTTTTGAGACATGATTGCCAAAGTGTGTATGTTTCACACACTTATGGCAATTAACTGGCTGATTAGTTAAAGAACTTTTAACAAAGTTAATATAAGTGGACATGGAATGCAAGAGACTGGTCTATGACCTAGATACCAGCTCATAGTCTGTATGTATCAAGGTAATTAGTTCATGAACTAAGTAACAGTCACTGGTACTTTTTTTTGTCTCTCAAGCTGTTTCAGGAAAGTTTATTGTGGTCATTAGAAACTCACAATGTAGAGGGGAGGGTAGAAGGTTCTTCATTCAGTCTTAGTATCACCATAGCAACAACAAAAAAAAAAGGACCCCCCCCCCCAAAAAAAAAAAGAAAGGAAAACAAAACAGGAGAATGCTTAAAGTGCAGAGAGAAAAAGAGGCCACATGCCCAGCTGTGGCCAAGGGTAGTTAGTAGACAAACAGCATCTGCACCTAAAGTGGAGTAGGGGTGGAGATATGGAGATGTAACATCTTACCTGCAATACTGACATCGATTGCGGTTGGCACGCATAACGTTGCACATTTGATTCTTAAGACACGGCCTGTAGTTAATTTTCTGCTGAATGCTGCGACGGAAAAACCCCTGGAAAAGAAGAAAATAGGTAAACAGAGAGGTAGAAAATCAGAGAGAGAGGGGGGAGGGAGAGAGAAAGAGAAAAAATGAGAAGAGAGAGAAAGATGAGAAGTGAGAAAGAAGTAATGAGTGAGAGAGAGAAAGAGAAAGAGAGAGACTTGGAGAGAAAGAGAGTAATGAGAGAAGGTAGTGAGAAGGAGAAAAAGAGAGAAAGTAATGAGATGGAGAAAGAAAGAGGTTAGTGAGGAGGAGAAAGAGAAAAGAGGGTAGTGAGAGGGAGAAAGAGAGAGAGAAGAGGGTAATGAGAGGGAGAAAGAGAGAGAGAAGAGGTAGTTAGAAAGAGAAAGAGAAGGGGGTAGTTAGAGGGAGAAAGAGAGAGAGAAGAGGGTAGTGAGAGGAAGAAAGAGAGAGAAGAGGGTAGAGAGAGAGGGATAAAGAGAGAAATGAGATGAAGGAAGAGAAAGTCAAGAATAATAAAATGAAGAAAGAGAGAGGAGAGAGTAACAAGGCGAAAAAAAGAAAAGTCAGAGATGGAGACAGTGATAAGAGGGTAATGAGAAAGCAAGATATAAGCAGCAATAGGAGTGAGAAAGAGAGTGATAAAAGATTAATAAGAGGGAGATGAGGTTACATTATAATCACTGAATATAAATTTACAAATGGATAATTTACAAATAATACTATGGCTGTCCCATAATAGTTGGTACATTTGTATACACATTTCATAAATTAAATGGTATAATCATTATGGAATATAATTCATAACATTTTTTTAAATCTCTTTACATTTAAGCATTCAAGTCTGATGCTAATTTTTATATAATAAAATTTAAAACTTATTTAACATTTTTACAGTATTTACAACCACTTTAAACAATTTAATAAAACAAGTATTTTTCTACAGACAAAAAACAACTGTAAAAAAAGAAAAGAAACATTTTTCTTAACAGTTTAGTTTAGCCAAGAAATTTATCACTAAGAATTGCAAATGACTTCTCTTCAGAAGAGACAAAGGTTAGCCAAACTCTTTGTAATGTGGAACCAACACAAAAATAACTAGTTTTACAGTTTGTTTCAAACAAGGATTGGGATATGCAAGTTGTGTAATGGTTACTAGCACAAAAATTAGAACAAGAGTTCAAATTCTGGTCCAGGCAGTTGGCTTTAATTTTGTACAAATGCCTTAGAGAAAGGCAGGAATCCATCTTTTTCTCTTTGCTGCTAACTGTTGAATTAAATAGCAGGGTAGACTGGGCTCTCTAGACTAGGGTGGCAACTAGTCTAAGAGAAGGAAAACTCTGAAATCCAAATCATGGAGAACATAAAAGAAAACTACTAGTTTTCTCAATTAGGCATGGCAATTAGTTATGGAATACTAGCAGTATAGCCCCGTGTTGCTCGGGTGTAATGAAAGCTTTAAAACTAATCCATGGTCCTGGAGCTCAGACTCTTTGGACGTTGGCACGAAAGACTAAAAAGCAATAGTTGTTTCCAGTTAAAGCGAAACCGTAAACTGAAAGAAAAATGAATGGATGTAAGTCAAATTTTGATTTCCTGGTATCGATATCAAATTTCCTGCACTATGGTAAGAACTGCAACCTTGAAATTTCTGAATATCATTTCTTTGTCTATGAGTGTATCAAATTTGATTAAAATCAGACCACTGCTTCTATAACCCGATTTTTTCGATTATCAATTTTTGATATTTATCGGGGATACCTCGACACAAAACCTAGCTAAGAACACTCGCAGTCACTTATAGTACAATTGTGTAAATTTTCAAGAAAATCGATTTAGCCGTTTCGGAGTCTATAGGTAACGGATACACACACACATAATCAAAGTTTCATTTTTAAATAAGTTTAGATTTAGATATATATATATATAAAACAGTGAATTCACGAGTCTTTTAAAAAATCACCATCACAATGGAATGCAGATTTGATGTTTGCAATAAATTTTCTTTGAAATTTATCCCTGAAGATAGTCTTAGAAACGATCGAATGTACTTGGGTTAAAAAAAACTATGGCACCTCCTTGAGGAATTTCATCTTAACATCAAGAAACTGATTAGACAACTGAAAAGGATAAGTATGAAAATAAATAGGTAGACAAAATATGTCTATATTATTCAATGGAACATGTTTGAATGAAGATACATTGCCTATCTATCTTATATATATATATATAAATGAATATGTCTGCCTGTGTGTGTTTGTGTGTCTTCATTCTAACAAACCCTACTCCTCTGAAAACCTTGGTTCAATTTCAACCAAAATTGAGTCACTTGTCAATCATGACATGAACCTTTGATGTACACAAAAAAATTTTCAAATTGATTTACAGGGTATGGCAGAAAGTTCCATTTATAAATAAGTTTAGATTTAGATAAAATTTTATCCCTTGAAAGTCCATACATCTCCCTTTGTTCTACATTTCACAGACAGTTTTTACAACTCAGTGTGATTGGAACTGCTTTCACTTGACTTTCTCACTCACCTTGTGACCTTCAGTCAAGTTTACCATGCACACCCACCTCTTGGTGCCCTTTTAGATTAACACCTCCTACAATCTATTAAACAGTGATACTGTACAGCGGATGTGCATTGTGGTGCAGTGGATATCGGCTTGGAACGAGAAATCAGGGAGCCGAGTTCGAATTCCAGTTGAATTTCCTTGCATTCACTTACTCGCAAATACCCTTGGGAAAGGTATTAGTCCATCTCTTCCTTTCTTTTATGGGTTAAATAACAGGACAGATTGGGTTCTATAGCCTTGGCTGGCAACCAGTCTACCGCAGAAAGCAATGGCAACCTACTGCGGGATAATCTTCTGCCCAGTATCTTTCGAGATATGATCGCCCAAACGTGTTTCATGTATAGCACTTAACTGACTGACTGTACAGCTGATTTTATAAACTGCAAAAACATTGGTTAGGAAATTGTCAAATTTAATTAAAAAAGAAAAAGTGTCTCATTACTTACTTTGCAACCTTCGCAGGCATGAACTCCATAGTGGAAGCCACTGGCCTTGTCCCCGCACACACGGCATAGAACTGTCTCCCCATCAAACTCTGAAAAATAGGAAGACAGAAAGCATATATAAATATATTTTAAAGTACAGGTACAATAATTTAAAACTGTAGTTTTGTTAGATTAAATAACAGGGCAGACTAGGCTCTCCAGCCTTGGTTGACAACCAGTCTAGAAGGACAACAGGGAATTCAAATTCAAATAGAGAAAACAATGGTAAATTAGTATCACCTCTTACCAATAATATTAGTAAAATAGTAGGGTAGATTGGTCTATTTAACCTTGGATAGTAACCAGTATAGGAGAAAGACAACTGTGAATGGCTGTGTAATGTTCACCTCTTTCTACGTGGCAGTGAAATATTTGATAAATGAAGAAAGATGAATATTTTTAGATTTGTAAGGATATTTTGTAAATAATAATGATTTACTGATACAAGTCCTACTTCTTCTTCTATGTGCCCTGTCCCTTCAGGACGTAGGTGATCATGACCCTCTACATCTCTCTATCCCTGGTGGCTCTGAGCACGCTTTCTCCTGTTACACCGTGCAACCCTCGTTCCATCATCCACCTGATTAGGTCTTTCAAATGTTATCCATTGCTTTCCCCTGTCTCTTTTCCCCTCTATCTGACCTGTTAGTATCAGGTTCTCCAAGCCTTTCTTCCTCATTGCATGTCCCAGGAACTTCAGCTGTCTCTTCCTGATGCTCAGTATTAATTTCCTTTTTGTTTCCATCATTTCCAAAACCTCATCATTGCTCACATGCTCGATCCATGATATTCGCAGCATCTTTCTGTAGAACCATATTTCAGTTATTTTAAATTTTCCTTCATCTTTGATGGTATTGTCCAGCATTCACTGCCATACTGAAGGACGGACATCACGTAGCAATCCAGTACTCTCTTCCAAGTTACTAGCAAAATTGTCCTGTTTCTTAATACCTTACTCAACTTCTGTAATGCTTCCTTTGCCATGCCAATTTACCTTCGGATCTCTGTGTCGCACTTTCCGTCTTCTGTTATAATGCTTCCCAGGTATTTTAATTTTTGTACCTGCTTGATTCTGGTATCCCCAACCTGTATTTGGCATTTTGGGCTGCCCTTTTTACTGATGACCATGCATTCAGTTTTCATGCAGTTTATTTCTAGTCCTTTCTTGTTACTTTCTTCTGCTACCTTCTGTAAGAGGTCTTGTAGTTTCCAAGTCCTACTAATTAACCCATAGCTAGGGGGAGAGGAGAGGTGGATTCATACCTTTTAAAATGGTATTTGCCCATAAGAGAATATAACAAACTTAACTGAAATTGGAACTCAACTCTCCGAATTCCAAATATTGGTCACCCATCTAGGTACTGACAAGGCTCAATATTGCTTAACTTTGGTGATTGTACAAGAAGCATTGTTTCAAATTGATATGGTCATAAGCCACAATAAAACAACAAAGCTGTAAAGAGGATGAGAAATACAAAGAAAATGTTGATAGCTGAAATTTTTATGATGAGGAAAGAGGGCTGGGAGAATTTAGCACTTCCAGGGCATAATGAAGACAAGAGACGTAAAGGAAAGCAGATAGTAAGCTGTTTGTAAAGTTTGCACCAAAGGAAAGAGGAACAAGAAGTAAAAACAGAAAGAATGCCTTGATTATTCAAACTAATCTACAGTAAATTGAAATACATATTCAGGGTGCTGCATTTTCCCATCAGTATGTTTATCTATCTATAGATATAGACATGTGTACATATATGCACACATACAATGTCAAACAGTTGTGAAGGTATACAGAAAAATATACAATCATATTTTATATAAGGCACTTGGGTATCTAAATCCAATTTCTGGAGTCACCAGAAAAAAAAACAAAAAACATTGTTTCAAAGAATAAAATTCTTATCCTTTTTTTCCTATAAATTTATTTTTGCATTGTAAAAAATAAGAAAGTTTAGGTTTTAGTGGAAAAAAAAAAAAAACCCAAACAAACCAAAAACCAAAAAAACTTGCACTAAAAATAGTCTGAACAAAGAAAAATGAAACAAATGTTTGAAAATAAAGTGTGTGCCAAAGACAAAAAGATTAATAGTGAGAGATGAAGTTGATATATACATTTTTTTCTCTCTTTTTTTTTTACTCATTTCACCCCAAGCAAGGCACAAATACCACTAATGTGCAGGGGGTTACAATGAGAGAAAAGACTGGGTACAGTGGGTATTGAAGAAAGGATAAAAGATGAATGGGACTCAAGAAAATAGAAGATGGCAATTGATGTTGTATTTAGATTTTTTGAGATTTTAGCTATCAGTGAAGCAAATAAGGAGTCATACATGTGAGAAAAGAAACTGGTGGAGTAAAAGTGGCAGCTATATTTAACTATTTCAACAATAAAAGGATGGGACCTAAATGCCAATCTAGTCACATGCTTAAATACATGTGGATGGGGCACCAGGATAAAAAGTTTGGCAGAGCAGTTACCATGAAAATATTTGTAGAAAAAACAGAGAGAAACTATGCAACAACAATGAGAAAATGACTGAAGTTGATATATATTCTTCATTTGTAAACGAGTTATTACGTGACCTAGATTGCGTAATAACTCGTTTACAAATGAAGAATATTCAAAAGCTCTACAATATAATTGTATTGAACACATTTTTATACAAATGTGTACTGGTCTAATTTTATTATGACCAAAAACTTAGTAATTAAACAATCTGTATATATAAATTAAACGTAAACTATGCATGTGTGTATATATAGTTTATATAGAAGGCATCTTTTTAAATTGTTAATATATTTCAATAATGTTCAGCATTGTTTTTTTTTAAAAGAAAATCTTAATACATGTATCAAACATTTAAATATATTTGAATATTTTTAACCAAATCTATAGAAAAACTGAATTTTAATTAAATTCATTGTTGTGAATATCCAACATTGTCTCTGCAATAATTCATATATTTATCTTATCTATCTATCTATCTGTCTCTAATTACATGAATAAAAATAAAAACCATGAGGAAACCAGTTAATGACCCACACAATACTTATTATTTTTCATAACTCAAATATACCTTAGCGTACCATAATTACTTAATTGTAATTTTAATCTAAACAATACAGCCTGTATAACAGATGAAGTAGTACAACGTCAAATTTTATGAAACATAAAATCCAACTTGCTGTTAAAAATTGTCTCCTCATTTGAATAATGTATGTTCTTACTATGTATCTTACCCAGACAAAATTAAAAAAAAGTGTCATATTTTGACATTAACCTATATTGTTCTCCATGTAACCCAAATTTTCAACTTCACAGTTCAACTGATTCTCACTTTTAATTGAGCAATATTGACACACCTACAATCATATTGTTCAACTTCTTCCAACTACCACTCCTTAATTTTCTGAATAACCATAAATTCATCTTATATTTTTTTAAATAAATAATTTTCCCCATTTATCTTAACATATCACCTGAAGAAGAACAGGATTGTTCTGAAACATGAAAATTTTTCTGTAGTGATAAAAGGCATTTATAAACCATTGTAATAGCAAAGTTACAATATAGCAGGTTTTCTATCATATAGTGCTTGATATAGGGGTGGCAAAACAGTTATGATAAGTACAAAGATTTTGCCACTTTAAATGAGCAGATTCATGCAAACTTTGAACTTTCGTTAGAACACCATTATGATGTTTTCACTCATCAGGGCTATTTGCCAGATGTGTATATAGATTTCTGATACCACAGAACTTGTAAATAGTTTTAAACAGACAAAACCTGCATATTTTTTCCATCCCAGTTTGTCTATTATCCTGTGATTCTTGTTAACATTATACTAGTCGTTAACGATTTTTCTTCTAAAGTGTTGGCTGAAAAAAAGGTTACTTTTTAAGGGGAAAAAATATATATATATATATATATATATATATATATTTATTTGTGTGTGTGGGGGATATACCAATATGTGCCACATTATAGTAGTCTGCATGTTACTAGCAGTAAATAAGAATCATTGTATGAACATTCTAGGGGAAAGTCAGTTCATGCCTTTTCTAAAGGATATTTACATGAATGAACTAAGCTTGAATCTGAACTGAATGCTTGGATACTGATAGGCAAATTATAGATCCCCACAAATTATCATATTTGCTGTATATAAAAAAAATTAATATTTTATAAATTTTTCATTTATTTTGTTAAAAAAATGATTTGAAATTCTTGGTGAAAACAAGGAATTAGGATTTTTTAATCAATTCGTTTATTATGCTCTTGTCTTTAATTGCTACCCTCTTTTAAAAAATCCATCATGGGACAGGATTTAAGATTTCTGATGTCGTCTGCTCTAGACTTGTATGTTAGCGATTCATAAATTACTCATCAAATGAGAGAATTGAACTTCTTTGCAAATAGTAACCCAAATATACAGAGAGAGAGAGAGAGAGAGAGAGAGAGAGAGAGAGAGAGAGAGAGAGAAATTACAAATGCATTTTCTCCAGGAAATGCATTATTCACTAGTGATTCTATTTTTTGCCAAATTTAGCTGGGCAACATGGCCTGATAAGACCTAGGTCATGATGCCCTGGAGGCACATGTGCAAAGAGAAAATTTACACAAGCTCAAACACACAAATGTCTTTCTCTCTCTCATATATATATATATATATATATATATATGTATATATATTGCTTCCAGAAACAATCTTATTTATACTCTCCAAGTGTACAATTACAAATTACCCTATCAAAAGATATATAATTTACACATTTGTATCCCGATTGGATGTAAATAAGGTGAACACACACACACAGATATATATATATATATATATATATATATATATGTTCATTCTTACAATTTCCTACAGTTTAAAAATCTAATTGATTTAATTTTATGATATATAGATATATATGTATGGATGTATTTTAAACAATGAATTTTTTAATGTGGTTATTTTGTACATAACTGTCTATGTGTGTGTGAGAAAGAGAGAGAGAATATCAGATTAAAACCCTATTAATTACTAAACATATACATATGTGTGTGTGTGTGTGTGTGTGTGTGTGTGTGCTAATATGTCTAAGTTTTTATATAATTAAATATGTGTGTGTGTGTATATATATATATATATATATATATAGATATTTTCACACACACACACACACACACACACACACACAGGGTGAGAATTATACAAAAATGGAAATATCACTGACATCTAATTTTAACTGATATATTTACCAAAATTACACAAAAATATAAAAATGCTAAAGAGTAAATTTATTCAATAAAATCAACATTGGCTTCAACCATGGCGCCAAGAAAACTTTATAATCTTCTGCATTTCTTCTGGATGTTCTTCTTGTATAAATGGATATAAATGCTGCCATAATCCTTTTTCTTAAGTTCATCTTTAGCGTTACAAGGAGACATAAGGTCTTCCAGCAGCCACCGTCTTGAACCAGGGCGGCACCACCTCCTCAAGGCACATGATGCATGCCTCTGTGTTGAGTCTGAGGTCCCGTGGGTACATGGAGGGATAACATTGTCATCCCTAGTGATCACTCTAAATACCATGATGTTGAAGTGGATATATCATCCAACTCTTTCCGAATACACTGCAATGTACTCAGATTCACACCAAATCTTTTGAAATATTTGTATTTAAGTTTCTGGTGTGAATGCCAAGCAGTACAATATGCCTTTTTCAAACTTCTGGCCAAGGAACTGACCCTACTATACTGTGTAGTTGACCAAATCAAAAAACAATGCGCATGCACAAAATGAAAAAATATAAAATGGCGACAATTTACCCATTATACCCTGTATACATACACATTATAGATAAATATAAAATTTTGTATATTTGTATATATGATTTATGTAGAAGGTATTTTTTGAAATTGCCAGTATATTTCACCATTGTTTTTTTAAAAAAGAAAATTTTAATACATATATCAAACATTTAAATAGATTTAAATTTTTTAAACTAAATCTAGAGAAAAACTGTATATTAATTAAATTCATTCAGTTGTAAATAGCCAAAATTGTTTCAGCAATAATATATATATATATATATATATATATATATATATATATATATATATATATATATATATATATATATATATATATTAGTTCCACAAATCACCTGAAGAATAGTGGTTATGCTCCAAAACATGGGAATTTTTGTGTAGTGAAACTATGCTTTTATAAACATTGTAACAACTATTACAATATAAAGCTCTACCCTGTATCGAGCACTCTTTATAGAAGTAAATGCTTGAACAGTGGGTTCAAAATATATGTGTTCTGTCACTTTCTTAAAATATATATATATATATCTTACTTACATATAAATCGCCCTCCTTATATATATCTCTTACTTATATATAAATCTCCCTCCTTATATACATATATAAGTAAGATATATATATATATATATATATATATATATATAGATAAATCTTCCTCCTTATATATATATATATATATATATATATTATGCAAAAGGCATAATGAGGCAAATATGTAATCAATACATGTTGTAGATTGCTGGCAACACATGCACTAAAGAAATACAAATCAAGGTAAATGCAATTGCAACAGAATGTGCCCACACACATGCAACAGAAAGTCTGGTGTGCATTTCAGCTCAAACAATAGTCAGCTGTGGGTGACATAAGAGAGGGGAAACAAAACAAGGAGGAGGAATTTGAGGACTGTGCTTTCATAATGCTGTCATAGCCGACCGATTTATCAAGTTCTGAACACCTGCTCACCATGCTGTCGGATCTCAGGATTCACTGAGAGCAGGTTCAATCTTCACTCGGCCCACCAAGAATGGGCATTTTGCCAAGAATTCTTAATACTTAACACACCTCTAGTTTGATTTAACTTATCATATATGTCTGACATGCAAATATCATAAATTTGGGTACATTTTCTTAAAAGAATACAGAATTTTAAAAGTTGCTATTGATATACATACATAATACGATTGGCTACTTGTTTTATGAGCACACCCACCTGCTAAAGCAAATTACCAGTCCTTGTGCAGACACTGTCTATTTTTTTTCTTTTTGTCTATTCAGTACCCACAGGGCCTACATGTGGTTTAAACTGTAACTACGCTGAGCTGACATTAGTTACAGTCTCTGAGAAAGAGCACATAATCTGGTGATTATCACTAGATTTTTAAACAAGGCCAGTACGCTCAAAAACTCAGTCACTAGGAAGAAAAATTGGCACAAAATGCATTCCTTGATTGATGTTCTAATGGTTGCATAAGGTTGATGTGCATATAAATTTGGGTACATTTTTTAAAAGAATATAAAATTTTAAAAGTTACAACTGGCACACACAAGATATTTCAGATGAAATTATTCACTTGAAAAAATTTGATTAAAGACCAACCAATTTATTTGCTCAAGATTTTATTCCCCACCCCCAATATATTTTTCAGTCCATTTTGGTTCCCGGTACATCTTTAAATGTTTGAATACATTTACATTTGTGCACATGCATGTGCATGCACACATACATATAGATAAAAGTGGATACTGAGGTCCACACCAAATGGCTATAGTGTTTCATGCTTGAATTCACTCCTCAAGACCTGAAGCATGACCAAAATGTTGCTGCTTGGTGTTGACCTCAGTGTCCACTTTTATATTTACATACACTATCTCTGATATTGAGCACTTTAACCCATAAATATAGCAAACCTAAAAACTATATTTTTACCTATATATATATATATATATATATATATATATATATATATATATATATATATATATATATATATATATATATATATATATTTCAATAGACACAAAATAAATTGTTACAGTCAAAACATGAGGAATAAACAACAACATCGAAAAAATAACACCCTTGAGAATGGCCAGTGAAATGGCTGAAAGTGCTTGAAAAAATAATAATTATGAAACATTTTTCCATTCCTTAACTCCAGCAAAAAGCAAACATGTAATAATACTGGAAAAATTAAATAAAAATTAATGAAACCTTTGTTACCGGTTGTTTTAAACAAAACATGCTTAAATGTGTGTGTGTGTGTGTATACATATATATGTATATGCATATATTATATATATATATATAATAACTTACATGGACATATTTGTGTATGAATTATAATTCTATTTTTATAGTTAGAGGTATACAATTTGGTTGTTTTATTATACATTTGTTTATTAATTTATATATTGAATTTCTTTCCCATTTATTTATAGTTAATTTTATTAATTTTTTACAATTTATTTTAAACAAATCCTGTAAATAATATGGAATTTCCCACTATTATTTTAATCCAATATATATATATCAAATATAAAAATGTAAATTATATAGTGGTCAGTTTTTCAATCGGCACCCGAAAACTGTATTGTGCATTAAATTCCAAGTTGTGCTACTGAGAGGAAAAAATGTATATTTATATAATTTATAGTTTTGTTATTTTACATTGAGCACTAGTTTATCAACATCAGTGCAATAATATATATACAGGTATACCTCAGGTTATGTTGTTTTCAGTTAAGTCATTCTCAATTATATGTCACTAGCAGTATAGCCTGTTGTTGCTCGGGTGTAATGAAAGCTTTAAAACTAATTCATAGTCCTGGAGCTCAGATTCTTTGGATGTTGGCACGGAAGACTAAAAAGCAATAGTTGTTTCCAGTTAAAGAGAAACTGTAGAATGAAATAAAAATGAATGGATGTAAGTCAAATTTTGATTTCCTGGTATCGATATCAAATAAGTTTTTTTCATCGTAAACTGAATTTTGAAGGCTAAATAAGTTCTCTGAGTAAATGGTATCATAGCTGAGACTAAGAACTACAATTATACTGACTTAAAGCCAAACCCGAAGCAATAACTAAAATAAAAAGGCTGAAAAAAATACAGACATGCAGGCAGATAAACAGACACACAAACATCTTGCCTTTTATTTATATATAATCGATTTTCTGCACTATTGTAAGAACTGCAACCTTGAAACTTCTTAATATCATTTCTTATGTCTTTGTCTATGAATGTATAAAATTTGAAAAATCAGACCACACCTTCTATAACCAAATTTTTTCGATTATCGATATTAATTGGGTGTATCTCGACACAAAACCTAGCTAAGAACACTCGCAGACACTTATAGTACAACTGTGCAAATTTTCAAGAAAATCAATTCACACACACACAAAGTTATATTTATAAATAAGTTTAGATTTGTCAAAAAAAAAAAAAAAAAAAAAAAAAAAAGGTAAAATAAAAATCAAGTTTAAGTTATTTCATTTGAC
>JBBBDQ010000803.1:610000-757500 GCA_037127315.1 Ascarosepion bandense
AAGCAGAACAGCATGCTGTTTTCAAATTTCCAACAGAGTGAATTGCAACATGGTGTTCTTTTTCTCACAGACGGTGCTCAACTGACTCTACTACATTCTGAAGTAAACAAAATCCAAACCAAACAGCAGACATGCACAAAATTAAAAATATAGAATAGCGACAATTTATCTATCGCACTCTGTATACACATACAGAAACACACCTATACGAGCACACAAACATATGCACATACACTATATATATCTATATATAGATATGTATATTACAAATACACACACACACACACACACAAATTACACATATGCATTAGATATGCTGAAACTTTCTTGGTTCAATCATATATATATATATATATATATATTTTTTTTTTCCAATCTTTTCTTCATTTTTTTTTCAATTGGAGTTGATAGTTTAGTCTATCACCCGGTTCACACTCCTCCCACGTCTATTGAACAGGTGAAGAGGCTCATCCCTTGTTTCCTGTTTAGGATGCGGTTTCCGGCTTTCTCTTTTCCAATCTTTTTACTCTTCCGTAGCCCCCTGCGCATCAGTGGCATTATTGCCTTGCTTGGGGTGATATGATAAAAAAAAAAAAATATATATATATATTGTAGGAAGTTTCATACTGTTTACTTGTTTCCCCTGATAGCTACAATCTCCAAATGTTTAAATTCATTGCTAATTCTCAATCCATCTTTTATTCTTTCTTCAACATCACCTGTACCCCCCTGCGCACCAGTGACAGTCCTGACTTGCTTGGAGCAAAATGATTTAAATATGTGTATGTGTGTCTGTGTTAGAAATTTAGGAGTTTTTATGAAATACGAATAAAATGTCATTTGTAAAACTGGAAATAAAACAAAATTTATTACAAAAAAAATCATAAGGAGAACATAAAAGAAACTAAAAAAAAAAGTTAAAAAAAATAAATATATATTTTACATTTTTTCAATTGAAATGCAATCCAGCTGTAGAGAAAATTCATTCAAACATTTTCCAAACGTCCCAAATGATGACAACAGAACACAAGTCACAGTGAAATGCAAATTTGTTGCTGTTCAAACAGCTAACCAATCAAAGTGAAAATATTGTACACACCCCCAATTCCTTTCTAGGCTGGGTGACCTTAACCTTCAAGGTCACAAAATGATTTAAAATAACATCATTTTATTTGGGAGGATCATTTTCCTTTAAACTTGCAAGATTTGAAAAATAAAAGTGAACAGATAAGCTTTTTCTTTTTTTTTTTCAAGAATGAATTCATAGAAAAGCGAATCTTCTTGAGGTACTTACTAAGCCTACTACAGTACAAATCTATACATGTGTGCATAATTTATAAAATGTAATACAAATATCTATATCTATCTATCTACACACACACACACACACACATATATATATATAAAATATAATAATATGAGTAATGTTTGCTAATGGAAGTATATTCCACAATGAAATATTTACTTTTAAAAAATGCTCAATACAAAAGTAGAGAATAAATATATGATAGTTATTATTATTATAATAATGGCATACTGCAACTTGATAGCTATACTGTCTGATGATGGTGTTTTAACACCGAAACTTTATAGCTATCAAGTTGCAGTATGCTATTATTATTATTATTATTATTATTATAATTACCATATATATATATATATATATATATATATATATATATATATGAAATTAAATATAACAGGGACTTTCTGTTTCCACAGCAAAAAAAAAAAAAATGTATGTGAATAAAAATGCTCAATACAATTTAATAAACAGAAAATAAAAACAATTTAAATTTTTGTGTAAAATATAATTAATAAAAAGAAAAAAAAAGAAAAAAAAAGGAAAAAAAAAGGAAAAGAAAAAAAAAAGAGAGTTTTGTTGAGAATCTTCCCTATTTGCTGAGACTTGCCGATCATTTTTTTTTTTAATCACTGATATTCTTTCACCAGCTCTGAAAATATTAATCATTTCTTTGTACCTGTAAATTTTGTCTTATAAACCAGTTTAAAGCTTCAAACTTTTAATATGAATATTTACCTTGTCTCCCCATTAAGACGTGGATGTAACACAAGGTGAAGGTTTAATGTGGGGAGCCCGAATGCATACAAATGAGCTAGGACTAAAAACTGCATACTTTTATTAAGACTATAAATTTGAGATTTCAAAATTCAGGCCATTTCATAAAAATAGCTAACATTTGTTAACATCTATTAAAAAAAAATTAGTTCCCATCGTGACCAGTTGCGTAAAATGCCCTGAATTTAAAATTTTTACTTTCCAATAAGAACTTATTTTACATATCAATAATACAAGCAGATAAAAATGTGAAATTCTGTATATGTGTCAGTCAATTAAGTCCAGCACATAATACATGCTTGAGCAATCATGTCTTGAAAGAGACATGACTGACTTGACATAAGTTTTTCCAGCAGTAGGTTGCAATTACTGTCATAGACTGGTTGCCAACCAAGGCTATAGAACCCAATCTGTCCTGCTATTTAACCCATAGCTGGAAGGAGAAGAGACAGATGAATACCTTTTTCAAGGCTATTTGCAAGTAAGTGAATGAAAAAAATTCAGCTAGAATTGGAACTTGTGTCTCCGATTTCTTGTTCCAAGCCGATATCCACTGCACCCCAATGCATATTGTGCATGTATGTACGTGCATATTAAAAGAGCCTTGTGAAAATAATTATGAGATTAACATAACTAAGTGACAACGAAAAGTGTTTATTATATCCCACTAATATTTATTTTTCAACATAATCTCTTTCCTTGTCAATGCACTTGTCCAAACACTATTTCATTAGATGTTTTAGGCAATCAAAGTTCTCCATATCAATAATAACAAAGATTTTTTTTTTTTAGGAACAAACAAAACAATTAACCATATTACTATAGAGCACTGTTTTTATGGTGAACAGTCTTTGTAAATAAAATGCTCAATATTATGAAATAGAACATTAACTTAAAAATAAATAAATAAGAACTTCAAAGATTTATCTCCTGGTGGGCCGACTCATTAAATGAGTGCGATCATCACTGATAATTTTTCCATCTATCTGGGTATGGAAAATCAGAGTTTACTTCTAGATCGGTTGCCAACCAAGGCTGAAGAGCTCACTCAGTCTTATCTTCCATTTCATCCATAGCTGGATTTATACATTCTCAAGCATATTTGCCTGAATGTGAATGTAACGAATGACCAAAATTCAAACTAGGCTGGTGAATTTCTCCTCCTAAACCTGTTAACCACTACAATCCCAGCACATCCACTCCACACACACACACACACTTTTTCCTTTAATCCAACATCATCAAAATATATTTAGTTTTTAAAAGAAACCAAAGAAACTTCCACAATAAAATGGAAAATTAAAAAAAAATACAAAAAAAATGTAACTCTTTAAACAACCAATGCCCCTTGTGTCTATCTGAAAAATTATACATTATTAAATTTGTTAAAAATAAGGATCTGTTAAATAAAAATAATGGAATTTATGTCATATGTAAACATTGCAAAATGTTCACCTTAGAATATGGTGAATAATTCTTCATAAAAGAATAGCAATTAACTTATATTTAGCACTTGGTTTTGTATTGATGTAATATTAATTTAATAAAATTTATGCAAGTTAAGAATATATGAAGAATTGATGAAAAAATGCACTCTGAACCGAATAAAAATAGTTTAATCATGCCAAGAGTCCCTTTAAATCATGTCAAAAATAAAAAATATTTTCTTTCATTCTTTTTTGTTTTTAAAATAGCTGAGATACATAGAAATCTAAGAGAATAGCCAATAATTTTGTCGTTAATAATGTATACATTTTACTAGATTTAAGCAGTCTAGACTATAGCAAATAAAATGACATTCTGCACCCCACCCTTAAGCATTGAGAAAAAAAAAACAAAAAAAACACCCTGAATCCTCCAACATACAGCCTATATTTTCAAATTTCAAAGTTGACCTTCATTCTGATTAGTTAAATTAAACCACCCCTAAAATTTAAATTTTTCTTTCTTTCCTCTCCATATGTACCCTTTAAATAGAAAATGTATGGTTTTTTAAATTCAAATGTAAATCAATTTCACCATAGTTATTGAACATTGCCTGATGATGAGATAAATCTCGAAACATAGAAATTTCCGTGGCAAAGTAAATTAAATTTATTTTAGCTGAAAAAACAAATTTAACTATATTATGTTCTATGACCTATGTTGTATTAAGCACTTAAAACAAAAAAAAAACAAAAAAGTAAATGCCGGAGGACTCAGGATTCTAAATCTGTTGATTCTCTTCAATTGGATATTATATATATATATATATATAGATGAGTATAGGTACGTATGGATGGAATAATATTCATTGTCCAAAGAAACACTATTCTTAAAAAAGTGCTCAATACAAAATAGAGCTAATAATATTTATTTAGGAATTATTACATGGATCACTACAAAAGTAGCTATTTTGCTTCGACACTTCTTGTGTCTTGTCAACAATTACATCCATAATACAAAATTAATGCTAACATGCATATACCTATGTGTACACGTATACACACAAAATAAGGGTTTCTATTAAAATACATGCATAATAAAAAGTAGTTATATATATATATATATATATATATATATATATATATGAATGTATATTATGTATATATTAGAATTCTGACATGAGAGAATATTGATTAAAATTTTCAAGTCCAGACATGATACCTTCTAATTGCTAACACATATCAATTAGTTTATTTGCTTTATATTCATGGGCTTGTGCCAGACTTGGTTGAATAAAAATGCCAAATGTATTTGTACAACTTTTGAAATACCAAATAGATAATGACACACCTAGCCTGCAATTGGTTGCAGCAGAGAAACTTTGTGTGAGTCAATAACACCCATCCCCCCACCAACACACACACACACACACACAGAGGAATATTTTTCTTTTATATGCTGTGTCCACTCTGGATGTATATGATCATGGCTCTCTTCATCTTCTTATCCTTTGTTGCTTTAAGTAATTTTTGGCACTTTAAACCTCAATCTTTGTCATTGTTCTGTCATTCATTCACACAAAGTGGTTTAAAGTACTTTCTAGTCTCAGTCATTATCAAGAACCATGTGGTATTTATGTACCAGAACCAAACAGAACAAATATGAATTTCCGAAATTGAAAAAATTAAATAGAATTTTCCAGTTGTATTTAACTAAATATATATATATATATATATATATATATATATATATACACACACACACACACACACACACACAAATGAAGAAGAATTAAAATTGAGACATTGTACTTTCAATGTTGAAACAAAATGTACAATTTTGTAGTAGTTTTTTACATGTTCTAATGTAATAATTAATATGTCTGTGTCTGTGTGTGTCTGTATTATCTATTAAGTAAAATGCCCACAACAGACACTGGGGAGCAAAATATTACACTTTATAAAGAACAGATATTATTTGCCAAAGGTGTCTGTATGAGATTTGCGTACCTATGTACATGAAAAGTTCAAGCATTGTCCAGATAATGGAGACATCGTGTGTGTATGTGTGTGTGTGAAAATATAAGTTATGTTTCATTAAAGACGACTGACAAGAAGACACTGCTTGCTTCAATAAAAAGTTTAACCTTGCCTGGTCAGTTGCCTACAAAGAAAATTGTATAAAAGAGAGACCCAAATACAATTTTGCACGCACACACACACACACGAGAGAGAGAGAGAAATGAGCAAGTACTGTAAGTTTTGTGTTTAGAACTGGGTAGCATGTATTTCTGTGTATAAAGAGATTTGAAGACAGACACTAGAGGAGCACCCCACTCCTCCTGAACGATTACACTGGCGCGCACAAATACAAGTAACCCACTGACATAGCCTTGAAAGGTAAACGTTTCTTGAATTAACACCAATTGCTATTAACGTACCCTGTTATCGCCACAACTTTCTAGCCACCCCTCATGCGTCTGTAATAGTTTGAGACGACTAATCCAGAGCTAAGGCATCCTAACAAAAATAGTTGTCGAATATCTTCTACACCCAAGCAGACTGGTTGACACCTCCGCATAGCCTTGTAAGAGAGAGCATACCTGCAATCTATTGCTATGAACGAAGATGCACCCGTTAGGAGGGCAAGGAAAAGTTTTCTTTCTTGTCCCTCACCCTCCATTACTATCTTTCGCTTTCTTCCCCTCCCCCTTTGTTCTTTGTTTTTTCTAAGAGATACCGGCATGGAAGAGGAGTCGTGAACAAGGCTGTTGAAAGCTGTCAAGTTACTAGGTTAATTACCCACTCTCCTAAAAAAAAAAAAGTAAGATGAAAAAAAAAAAAAAAAAAAAAATGAAAAAATAAATAAAAAACTAAACAAGAAACGTTTTTAAAACAAGCGGGGGAGAAGAAAAAGGCCAAACTGTTCATTCTCTCTTTAAATAAAAAATTGAAAAAAGAAAAAAGCCAAATTGTTTTTCTCTAAAAAAATATTAAAAGAAAAGTAAAATTATTTCCCCTATCTCTCAATAAAAAAAAAGAGGAAAGAAAAAAAGATAAAATTATTTTTTCTCTCTCTCTCCCTTAAAAAAATAAAAAAAAAATAAAAAAAGAGAAGAAAAAGATCAAATTGTTACAAAATAAAAAAATTGACAGCATGCAACAAATAAATTATTTGCTGTCATCATTTTCAGTTATTCATTTTGTTTTGTTAATTAGTTTTTAAATTTTAAATTAAAATGCTCCACCTTAAAAAAATGATTACATATGGGTCAGAAAGCACGTCCTTCGGCCTTTGCGATGTTATGAAAGTGGTTTTACTTTTCTCCTAGAATTTTTATGTCTAACCCCAGCGATTTCAACCCGGCGGCAGCAACTCTCATTACTGAATAATAGAAAAGCCAGAGAAACAGTTATTGCGGTAACTGGGCAATTTTTGTGCCTGGCCCATATGTACGCGTATGAAAAACAACTCTATGTCACATCCCGCCACCGTAGAGAAGCATTAAATGTGTTTTCTGTAATTAATAGCGATTCTTAACCCTATAATTAACACCGGATTTTACGGGTGGTATAAAATGGGTTTCGTTAAATTTATATTTTAGACTTTAAAAAGCTAATTAACTTGTTCAAAGCTCACCGATAATAATAAATAGGGCTTTTTTTTTTTCTTTTACTTTTCTGGCCCAGAATTTCTATCCATTTTTTATTTCTTCAGGGGAATATATATATATATATATATATATATATATTTCTTCAGGGGAAAAAAATATATTTTTCCCCTGAAGAAATAAAAAATGGATAAAAATTAAAATTGTGGGCATGGACATTTAAATGTATATATTCCATGCCCACAATCTTAAACGTTTTTATTCGACGATTTGCAGAGACAGCAACTTTCACTATATGACAAATAAAAATTCTTTTTTTTTGTTTCCAATGGAGTGAACCGTTTAAAACTCAAAACCCCAGAGAATTGTAATTTTTATTTATTTATTTTAATCGAATTCTGATTTATGTTCTCTTAGTTTGCAAGGAAATCATGTTTGTACTTTTCAAAGTTTTCATTATTATACTTTCTTGTATCACAGATTTACAGCTACCCTATAATTGTAATGAATCAGTCCGATCCCTACGAATATGCAACTAACCTCTGTAAATATGTATTATTTAATATTTAGATGAAATTTAAAAAAAAAAAGAAATCGTAAACAACAAAGCCTCTACACAAGTTAGGCAAAAAAAGAGAGGAGGGAGTGAAGAGAGTGAGAGGAGGCGGAAGAGAAGAGAGAGGAGGAAAAGAGAGAAGATGGTTACATGTGCTTGGAGATAAACAATAATACGAGCATACTTAGTCTGGGACAGAAATGAAAGGAAAAAGATAGAGAGGGGTTGAAAGCGAATGAAAGAAAGAGAGAGAGAGTGGAGGAGGAGGAGAGGCTTGAAAGCGAGAGAGGGGGGAGATCGGGGTACGAAAGCGAACGCGGGTAAAAGAAATAGAGAACGGATGGAAGAGGCGAACTAGTGTAAAAAAAAAATGAGAGAGAGTCGCGAATGAGATCAAAAGCGAACGCGAGCAAAATAGAGAAAGGCTGCTCAAAAGTGAATAAGAAAAAGAGAAAGACAGGAGGAGGTTGAAAATGAATAAGTGGAGAGGCATTATCATGGATAAGAGGAGAGTGAGAAAAACTAGTTCGACAGAGAAGACGTAAAAAAAAAATGATCGAGTAGAGTGAGGGAGATAGAAAGTGAAAAAGAGAAAAGGGCAAAAAGTATATATAGGGTCTATAGCACAAAAAAAAAAAAAAGAAAAAGAAAGGAAAGAGAAAAAGCACAGAAGTTGAAAGACGAGAGAGGAAAGATAAAAAAAAAAAAAAAGGAGAAAAATGAAATGAATAAAGAAGGGAAGGAGAAACAGTACAAAAGAGGGGAGAAAGTGAGGATGAAAACAGAAAGAGTGGAGAGAGAATAAAGAGAGGAGATGGAGACACAGAAAGAGAGAAGATAAATACAAAAACGGAAAGGGAGAAAAGACAGAAATAGGTGGATGAGAGAGAGAGGGGAGCGAGAAAGTGATAGATGAGAGAGAGAGAGGGGAGCGAGAAAGTGATAGATGAGAGAGAGAGAGGGGAGCGAGAAAGTGATAGATGAGAGAGAGGGGTGATAAACTTGTAGATGAGAGAGAGAGAGGGGTGTGTGGAAGTGTTGAATGAGAGAGAGAGAGGGTGTGAGAGAGAGAGAAATTACTGATTTCTTGTGTCCCGAGCCGAGATAAGGAAAGAGGTTAAGTAGATTTGTCATGTGGTCATCACAGATTAAAAGGACACTAATAGTTAGCAGCCAGTTAAATTTTTCACCACCCCACTCACCGTTGTGGAGTAAATAAGCCCCACCCTGGGCCAGGTAACACAAATAAACTAGGCAAGACGCCTTAGATAAAGAACTCAAAGATAGTTCTGATAGAATGTTCGTGAGAAACCGTTGGAGTCAGTCGAGACAATATTATAACCGTTAGTAACTAGTGAAACAGTGACGGAGTAGGAAGAGATACTTTTTCACAATTCCCAAATTTGCCCCTTCCCTACCTTTCGTGAGTGAGCTTTTTGATTCTGTTTACTAGAAGAATACAACAGTCGTTCTTATTTTTGTGTGGGTTTGACCCTCGAGACTGACACGGTTTTAATTTAGTTTGGATGTTTTGATTTGCTTTTATTTTGTTATTGGGTTCAACTCACCCCTTGCTACATTTTGTTATTGGATCCCCCCCCAACTTCATTTTATTATTGGGTCCTCCTCCCCACTTCTTCATTACATGATGCATGTTTTTAGTAGGAATCCTGCGAATACGTGGTATTGTGACATATGTTGGATTGAATGGAGAAGGAAGAGTTCTTGTGGGGATTGAGGAAATTGTTAGTGTTGAGGAAAAGGTCGCGAGTCGGATTAGCTTGGTGTAGCATAGTCAGCATTGACCAGCTTTTCCCCTCCGGCCTTCTACCACATTAATATGTATATGTTAAAAATAAACATTCCAGTTGTTAATGATTTTTGAGGGACGTAAAGTGAACGAGGATGTGTGGTGCAGTGGATATCAAAACAAGAAATCGGAGAGCCGAGTTCAAATTCAAGTTGAATTCGTTGCATTCATTTACGCGCAAATACCCCCGGGAAAGGTATTGATTCGTCTCTTCTCCCTCCAGCTATGGGTTAAATAGCATGACAGTTTGGGTTTCTTTAGCCTTGGTTGGCAACCAGTCTATCGCAGAAAGTAATGCGGGAAAATCTTCTGGGCGGTCAGTCATATCTCGAAAGCGATATGATCGCCCAAGCGTGTATCACGTATGCTCTTAACTGAACTGAAAGTGAACAAGCATCTTCCTTTTTGTTGTGATGCTTAATTGAATACTTACTGTGTTCTCTGAAAAGACCCACTATTGCCTGTAAGTTCAAAGAACTTTCTATAATCAATATCTGTAAATCCATTCAATATGGCGAATGTTTCAATCAAATCACCGATTTATTCTATTTTCTAAAGATAAAATGCCACACATATTCAGTCTCTGCTGGTACGTATAAAAAGCATTTATCATTTGAGTGGCTCGCTTCTAAGCTGCTTCATTTTTTAAAGATGTTTTTGGTAAACCAGCGATGCCATGCCTGGTGGGTAAATTCTAAGACAGGAGTTGGCAACCTTTTCGAGCGAGATGGCCAGGCAGCTATGCAACATCTCGGAGGAGAGTCATGATATTAAATGTACTATAATAAATTGTCTCGACCTCAGACCACTCTGTCCAGGAGGCTGCTTTGGTATGGCGGTTTAAAGAAAAAAAATAATAATGATATTAAAGTTATATTATTTAAACAGGGTTCCTTATTTTACTGCAGGAATAAAAGGATAACAACACAATTAGCAAAAATACAAATTCCTTACTACGGTCAATTTGGCGGGCCGGACAAAACTCATTCGCAGACCGGATGTCTCCCAGGAGCCGGGGGTTGCTGATTGCTAATGTATAGGCTATGTCATTTTTTTAAATCAAAAGTTTCCAGTACCATTTTAACACAATCTTAGAGAAAGCTTAGAAATGTTTGCTGAAATTTATTCAAGATTATTGCTCAAATGGACTCTTGGAAAGATTGTAGTAGGGGAGAAGATAACCTATGCAGGGGGTCGGCAACCTTTTGGAGAGAGCGGGCCAGACAGATATGCAACATCTCGGAGGAGAGTCATAATATTAAAATCATTCGCAGGCCGGGGGTTGCTGACTTTCTTCTAGGATCAGTTTTATAAATGTTTTGTACTGCATCCTATTTTTCCATCGATTTCTTTTAAATCAATTCACTCAAAGGAAAGCGATTTTTCAAGATATTTTACTTAGAATCCTGTTTGCATTCATTACAACATTAGCTATGCTAGGAAGTGTTCTAACAGAGAACGGAAAGTGCGACACTGAGATCCAAAGGTGAATTGGCATGGCGAAAGAAGCATTCCAGAAGTTGAGTAAAGTATTAAGAAACAGGACAATTTCACTAGAAACAAAGAGGAGAGTATTGGATTGCTATGTGATGTCGGTTCTTCAATATGGCAGTGAATGTTGAATAATATCTTCGAAGATGAAGGAAAAACTTGATGCAGCTGAAATGTGGTTCTACAGAAGGATGCTGCGGATATCATGGACCGAGCATGTGAGCAATGATGAGGTTTTGGAAAGGATGGAAACGAAAGGGAAATTAATACTGAGCATCAGGAAGAGACAACTAAAGTTCCTGGGGCATGCAATGAGGAAGGAGGGATTGGAGAACCTGTTACTAACAGGCCAGACAGAGGAGAAAAGAGACAGGGGAAAGCAGCGGATAACATATTTGAAGGACCTGATCAGGTGGATGACGGAATGGGGGTTGCATGGTGCAACAGGAGAAAGCGTGCTAAGAGCCACCAGGGACAGGGATATGTGGAAAGATATGATCGTCTACGTCCTGAAAGAACATGGCACATAAAAGAAGAAGCTATGCAATGACTTAAATGACTTCAAGTAAAAATACCGTCGATAGAGAAAGTCGATTCTTTTGTTTTTCTTTTTTTAATCAAGATAAGACAAGAATAGTTAAGTGTCCTCTTTTTCTTTGTACCGTGTTTTTTTCTGAACGTGGTTAGTCATGTCCTACAACTTCAAATCCTTTGTGTCCTTTTCTCCCTTTTTTCCGAGCCGTCCGTTCCCCATTCCGCCACCCATTCGCACATGCTCGCCAGGTCCGCGGATTTCCTCCATTTCTCTTGTCCACAATGTGCCCTGTGAGGATTACATTTTCCAAGCCATCCTTCCTCACTATGCGTTCAAGAAAATCATAATGCTAAATAATATTACTTTATATAGAAACTAGCATCATAGCCAGGCGTTGTACGTGCAACTCAAAACATTTTAGTAGTAGGACTCGGTTATATAAAAAAGTAATTATATAAAAAAAATTGTTGTTTCAAAATTGTTTAAAAACTCCATTAAAAAAATCTATTTTCTTTTGTTTTGCGTAAACGTGATTTGATGTTATGTGTGACATTGTAAACAACATTGCGTTTGTTTTTGTTTCAAAATTACGGGGGATAATTTTTACATTTTTTGTTGACTAAATGAATTTAACATAAAAATAAAAATTATTTACTTTGTTTTACTGAAATTATAAATATAAAAACTATTACGCTCTCAGTTCAGAAATTTTCGAAGAATATTTTAAAATGTAGACATTTAATTTTAAAGGAAAATTACAAACAGTTGATTTTCTGCATAAAATATTTAACGGAAAAAAAAAATCTTATTTTTTTTGTTTGAAAACACACTTTTTAAAATTTTAAAAAAAATATTTTTTTGTTTCAAACTTACGGGTAAAAATATTCACATTTTTTTGTTGACCAAATGAATTTTTAAAACGTCCGAATAAAAATTAAATATAAAGGCTTATTTTTATTTTTTCTAATAAAAAAATATTTTAGTCGTGTGATTTTTGACACGTGTGATTTTATTTCTGTGACGTAATTCAGCAACAATCTTAGATCTGATGTTTTACGGAGCAAATGTAAACAATCCGCTCCATTGGCCAAAAAGTGCGAAAGGGAAAATTTGCTGAACTTAAACTCAAAAAGTATGTGTCGACCTGGCTTCCCTGTAGATATGTGTCCCTAGAAAGTTTGAATGGCGTAGCTTAAAAAATGTAGGCGTGCATAGGGAACAGTCATACACAGACTCATAGATTGCCTTTTATATATATATATATATATATATATATATATATATATGTATAGATAGATAGATAGATAACTTACCTGAATATTAAGGTTCTAGTTATAGGATTATTAGGTTTTTTGTTTTGTTTTAGTCAATTCACCCCATGCAAGACGACAATGCCATTAAGATGCAAATGGCTAATGGGAGTGAAAGAGAACGGAAATGGCTTTATAGGGAACCGGAAACCCAACTCTAAATAGAAAACAAGGGATACACTTCTACTCCTGCTTAAAAAAAAAAAAAAAAAAAAAAAGGGAAGGAGTGTGAACCTATCTACTCTTTTTTAAAAGAAAGAATAGTAAATAAAATTTCAGGGTTAAGGGAGAATCTTTAGAATTATAGAGTTGAAGTAGACATTAGAAGGAAGCGGAAACCCAATCCTAAAAGAAACACGGGATAGACCTCTACTTCTGTTCAAAAGACCGCGGAGGAGTTTGAACCGAACAATAGCAATCAACTTGATTGAAAAAAATATAATGTTACTCGTGATGACTATTATATGTCAACTGATATATCTTAGACGAGAAATACTAATGTTGTGCTTGCGTTTTTAAATTACTGACTCAAATGAAAGTCGCTTTTTTATTTTATGAATCGTTCGCTACAAATACGTCAAAACTTTACCAATCACTCACGTCAATAGTAGATAAAATAATGTTAACTTTCCACACTACTAAAAAAAAAAAAAAAAAAAAAAAATGGCCAGAGTAGAAAAAAAAAAAAAGCGGGGGGCTAAGTTAGCTCATGTAACGAGAAAATAATGATATATTCAAGGTGTTAACTTTTTATATAACCAAAAAGTAAAACAAATTGGGTGAAAACTTCTATCAGTACTAGAAAGAGCTATATAATATTTAGTGACCTTGAGATATTTAATTTGCTCCTTTAGATGTAAGTTTGGTTGGGTGACGAAATATCTTGAAGCAACGGAGGAAACGCCCATTGTCGAAAGATTATTTTTTTCTGCTGTCCGTCATTTAGAGCGTTGCGATCAAAACTTTTGAATACATTCTGGTCACCTAGTGAGAATCAAACTCACTACACGATTATAATTTTAAACCAGCTACTTACCTCTTGAGGTAGCGTCCAAAGATATTTTCCAAGCTCCGTTTGGTTTGACACATGGCCGCAAAACTGGAGCACGCAATAAGGGTCAGACTACCGTCAGTTAAGTGTCATACGCTATACACACTTGGGTGAACTTTCGATTCATGACTAATTAGGCAGTAGGTTACCGTTTCTTTCTACGGTAGACTCGTTTGCCAACCAAGTCTATATGACGCAATCTTTCATTCTGTTTAACCTATAGCTGGAGGGAGAAAAATGGATTCATACCTTTCCCAATGGTATTTGAGCGGAAATTAACGTAACGTATTCGACCAGAATTTGAACTATGTCTTTTTTTTTTTTAATGAGTAGTAAAATAAAATGAAAATACAGAAACCCTTAAAATTTTACAAAGAACACGATGCCGTACCCTTGCAAATTGCAGTGGTAATTAAGGCATTTTTTTACCCTTGGTCAAACGATGGTTCTACATCTTATTTTTATTTTTTTTAATACTTCATTTTACTTCATTGGATGGCTATGCTTGCTTGTCGACTAGGCTACTAAAAGTCCAGACTATCTACCAACCTACTTTCTCTCACCTACCAACCTAACGACCTGTTTACTTAGCAACAATTTTGACTTAGCTTACTGACACAATTTTAAGTTTTTTGGTACACAACAAGTGATGGCGGCCTTTTAGTCAATCACACACATACACAAAAGGGGGAAGAGGAGAGAGAGAGAGAGAGAGAAAAGATAAGTGAGGAACAAGAAAGAGAAAGAGGCAGTAAAATGTGTGAACAGCGATTAATATCTTAAGTTTTTCGTTCAGTACAGATTCTAAACTGAACGAAAAAGTTAATACAAATCGATATTAATCAATCTGATTTTAGAAGATTTTAATGTACACACCAAATATGTGCATGTGCCTCGCCGTTGAGTAGGTGTTAGCAAGCTGCTACCACAGAATAAGTCCCATTCTAACTGGGATCTAAGAGTTTTTTTGTGTACTAAATTAGATTGAGCTTCGGATATATCTGCATAGGTGACTATCGTGGTTGGATGGCTAGCAAACCCATCTGACAGGTCAGTTCGTGAATGTCAGGAATATCGCAGTCTTGACTGGGTGCCACACTACTGTTCTATCTTTGCATGTGTACACATATCCGAGAGAGTAAAGAAAAATAGACACCAAAATGTTAGGGTGCGTGTTAGATCAGTAGAGTTAACAAATTTCCCGCCAGAAGCAAGGGTTCGAGCTCTGGTAAAAGTGAGATTTATCAATGTTGATTTTCAAGGCAAACAGGAAATATAAAAGTTTGGAACAAAATAACCCGCCTTCAACCATGTTACCCTATGTCAGCTTAAAATTAAAATTCTTTGTCTCTCACCCTCACACGTGTGAAATGCACGATGCACACACAAAATATTCAGAACATCACATCACATTTTTCTGTCATAGGCATGCAATTTCCAAAAAGCATCTACTGAAGAACTAGAAGTGTTGGAAAAACTAATCCCTAAAAAAGCCAGAACCTCTGGAAGGAAACTCTACAAAAAGTACGTTGTTAAGGAAACCGGAAATGGCTAAACTACACTAAACTGACAAACAAATGAGTTCATAAGGTCTTGATCATATTAAACTCGACTTAAATAATTATTGTCAAAATTGTAGAGTTAGAGCTGTTGTTGCCATCGATCCATCTTGGGAGATGATGATGTCACACATAGCTATATAGGCCTGGACCGGAGTGACGGGGATCTTGAGTTACCCACATGTCAAGATCCTCTTCTCGGTGTTGCTTGTAGAATCCAAAAGAAACAATAAACCTATAGAGCTTGGTACCAACGTTTATACAGGGAATGCGGGAAGGCCGCATCTGTCCGTCTTCGGGGCCCCAATCTGGGTTTGTCTAGAGTTTATTATTTAGCCTTCTTTCTCCCCACCCCAAAGATACCCATAAGGTAGTGGGAGAGTGTCATTCAGTTTTCTTTCTCCCACGCAAGAAATCAAATAAGAAAATGAGAAATAGATGGCAGAAAATCAAACAAACGAAATATAGATCTAAAGAGAAGGTGGAGGAGGAGGAGGAGAAGAAGAAAAAAAGAAGACGAAGAAGGATAGAAAGAGTGAGATATTATCAAAAAATATATATAAGAAGATAAAAAGTTAAAGTTTGTGAAAACGATCCAAGAGCTAAGGATTTTTTAAAGGGAAATTTAAAAAAGGGAAAAAGAAAAACAGAAAGCAGGGAGAAAGAGAGAGAAAGAGGGTTAGAAATTAGCGATAATGAAAGGTAGAAAAAAGAGAAAGTAAAAAGAAAAAAGCAAAGAACATTTACAGAGGGAGTGACAAAAAGGACGAAGGATGTGAGAGGAAAAGGGGATAGATCGAGAAAGAATGAAGTAAAAAAGAAAGAAAAAATAAAAGAGAGGGAGAGGGTGACCAAGTAGCAAGAAAAAGAAAAAAGAAGCGACGAATAGGGTGAGAGATAGAAAGTAACAGAAAAGTACAAAGGGGCCAAAGAAAGACACTAATAAAGAAAAGGGGAAGTAAAACAATAGAGAGAGGGGGGGGAGATTAGTAGACAGGGATCCAGAAAAAAAAAAAAAAAAAGGAACAAAAAAAGAGAGCAAGAGAAACAGAAGACGGTATAGGGAGAAGCGAATGAGAGAGAATGCGCAAAGGGAGGAATCGAAAAGTAAGGTAGGCAGAAGGAGAGTAAGGATCAAAGGGAGAGTAAGGAATAAGGGAGAGTAAGGATTAAAGGGAGAGCAAGGATGTAAAGGGTAACCATGAAAACAAGAACAGAGAAGCGATGGGAAGCGATTACATTTGCTGTTGCCATCACCACCACGAAGTCAGCAGCAGCAGCAACGGTGATGGCAGCAGCATCTCTAAGAAGATGAAGAAAAGTGTTGCAGGGCAAGAACGCATGGTGGTGGTGGGTTCAGCGAGGGTGATGGTGGGGAGAGTTGGGGATCGGGGGGAAAATAAGTAGTGGGGAGGGGGAAACAGCAAAAAGTAGGTCAGTGTGTCTGCCGTATGCATAACTCCTAGTCACTTGTCAGTGGGATGCCGTGTGTGCGTGTGTGAGTGTAATTTGTTGCACAAATATTCATGGCCAATCAATAGTTTTGGTTTGCAAGTAAGAAGAAATTAAGACGAAAGGAAAAGTAAATAAGAATGAAGACGTCGGAAAGGGGGTCGAGGGAGAGGAAAGGGAAAGAAAGAAGAAAGACGGGGGGAATCAGGAGAAGGGGAGGGGGAGAACAAAGGGAAGTAGTGTAAAGAAGAGAGAAGTGTATGGTGATGATGGAAGGCGAGCAGAAAAAAAAGGTGTGTGGGGGAAAAAGAAGATAAAGACCTACCGGCAAGTGCGAGTGAAAAAGAAAGAGAAAATGAAGGAAAGGAATAAAAAGAGAAAGAGGAGATAACAAGAAAGAGAGATAGAAAGAAAAAAGGAGAAGAAGTATATAAAATAAGAGGAAAGAAATAAGGAAATTTAGAGAAACAGAGTATATATATATATATATATATATATATATATATATATATATATATATACACACACACTTTTTTTTCTTTCTAACGGGTACTCGACGTTTTGTGCTTGTACGCCGTCTGTTTCTTTTTTTTATCCCCCATCTTTGCCCTAAGAAGAGGTTCTCTTTTGGGTGTTCAAGACGATTTAATTATAGTTAAGTTAGCGCCAGTTCTAGTGATTTAGTTTCTTATAATTGGTGATAGTTTCACTGTGATTAGTATTATATATATGTGTGTTGTGTGTGTGTATATATATATATATATATATATATATATACACACACACATCAGGGGGCGCTGAAAAGTTTATGTTCTGGCCCACTTCTAATTTAGCTAAAATGACCAATCATCGGATTTTATTTTGTGGAGAAGGGCTTCTTAATGGACCCGATTTTAGCACGTGTGTGTGTGTGTGTGAGAGAGAGAGAGAGAATTCAAACATGCAGTAAAAATAAAAATGTAGGATTAAAATAATTTTTTTTTAGAAATACACACACACGCGCAGACACACAAACATGTGGCATTTATGTAATAATTATTGCAAAAGATCTCAACGTTGCCACATCTGCGCAAGACAATGTATGGCCCTAGCATATCTGAAGATAGATCAAGCGGTAGCACTGCTCAAAATTGACTCGCAGCCATTATATATAATTTCTCATTTACCTGATCTACCAATAATATAAACACACACACACACACACATTATATATATATATATATATATATATAGAGAGAGAGAGAGAGAGAGCTGTGATACAGCGAAACAGATATGTCTGCGGATGACTACGCTCTCACACCCTGATTGAGCCCTCTGGAAGAATGGTAGACTTTGAAAAACAGTAGCTACTCTGGCATGTACACATCGCTCATTCAGTAATGGATTAGAGCACTCTGGCTATTGGGCGGGTATAATGACAATATACACGCTAAAAAGTATGCCGCCTTCTACCGAACGCCCATAGCCCAGAGGCAGAATCGCCGACTGACGCCAATTCGGTCGGGTTTCAATCCTGGGTTAAAAGCAATCGGAGTCTAACCGTACTGATGAGCTGTGATACAGCGAAACAGATCTGTCTGCGGATGACTATGTGTGTGCCAGGTAATAGAAAACAAATTATAATATCGAGAAAACAAAGATAATCAATAAGAATAATCAGTATTAGCCACAACGACGTCCTCGAAAACAACTGAATGACATGATTTTGTTCACGTTGGCCATCGCATCTTAGATGTTGACTACCAACAAGTACTGTTGCAATACGTATGACCACCTCTTCGATCTAGGGCTTGACTACTTTATGTAGCACCGTGATTTAGGCAAAGTTATTGATCCTTAAGCCCCACGGGAAGAAGAGGTGACGCAAGATAGTTTTCGTTATTCGCAACCTTTAGCATCATCACATACAACAAGGGACCTGGTGTGCACCACTGTGGGTAGTTCTGTGGTGTCTGCATTGTGTGTACCACCGTGGGATTTTCACTGCGAGTACCTACAACGGTGGTACTAGTTTTAAAGTTCTTATTTAGTACTATTTATTACTCGCCTCCGTTTCCACTGAGTCCAAGTAATACACTGCTAGTCCTAGGGATTGATCTCGCAATTACTGTCATCATATTTATGAACCAAGATTTAAGCACTAAGATATTGATTAAGGAAACGGTTCAGTTCAAAATTCCCTGAAGGTTACCCGAATCGACAATCATCTGGTGAAGGCTGGAGGGTACAATGACCAAAACATCGATAACAAGATCGGGGAGAAATAGTCGTGTTAAATTGTTATGATGCTTTGTACCAAAACTGCTGTATTTTTTTTCTTCAGTCGTTTATTGGTAGAAAGGCATTTTAGGCAAGCATATTTTTTTCGTGATAATGTGCTCGATATCTCGATAGAGCGTTTATAAAATTAATGCGGAGAAGTTTTTCAATTAGCTGGGCAGTGTTATTTCATGTCGACTTCGAAGACTCGTGAAGATATTATTGTAATGTCTTCACTCTTCAGGGTTATTTGCTTTCATTAAAAGTAAATAAACTGAAACGTGAAAACATTACAATAATGCCTTCACGAATCTTCGAAGTCAGCATCAAATAACACAGCCCAGCTAATTGAAAAACTTAACATATACACACACACACACACACACACATACACATATATATATAAGTTCCTGGTGTCCGGATCAGATATGCTATTACATCTGACCACAATTTTGACTTAATACATTTCAGTCTAGTTAGGAAAGAAAATAATTCCCTAATAAGAAAATGCATTGAGTGTGCGCTAATCTAATAATTTATTGACAATAAACCTAAGACCAGGCTCATACATAATATTACTGATCATTACAAAATTGATAGTAGCACAATGCGGTACACAAGCTAACAAAGAGAAAAATCAAGTGATTATTCAAACTGAACTAATTACAAATCCAACACATACACACACGCATGCATATATATAACAGAAAATGTCAGTGAAAGGGGGGGGGATACTATGCGACACACTTTCTTTCTTGCTCTCCTTATCTTTCTCAAACTCATAAAATCAACTTAATGCTTTGCTTATGTTGACCAAATGCTTCATCCTCTAATTTGGCTTACGGCTATATCACGTTAAATACACCGGTTCTCGCTTGGTCACCGAAGTTAAGCAACGTTGAGCCTGGTCAGTACTTAGATGGGTGACCGCTTGGGAATACCAGGTGCTGTAAGCGTATAGTGACGGATGTGCGTTGTGGTGCAGTGGATATCGGCTCGGAAAGAGAAATCGGTGAGCCGAGTTGGAATTCCACTTGAATACCCTGCATTCACTTAAGCACTAGTACCCTTGGGAAAGGTATTAATCCGTCCCTTCCCTCCAGTTATGGGTTAAATAACAGGGTAGAACTTAGGGACCCTGCCCTTAAAAACAAATCCCAATGAATCTTGATACTCTAAAAGAAAAAAGTATTACTAGACACAAAACTTATATAAAAACAACAATAAATTTTTGAAAGAAAAAAGTATTACCAGTAATAAATAAATAAAAATTAGTTGGCAACAAATGACCCGCCGAGGTTGATATGCCATAAAAACAAAACAACCAACCAAAATCATCCTATAATTTAAAATATTGATATATCCTATATTACTATTGCAAAAATGTAAACAAGCAAGATGCCGCTCCGAGAGATAATACTATAGTTGTATGACTGAATTTTAATGATTTCAATCTGATTTGCTTTGATGATAAGTTATTATTAGACACCAATACGGCTCACATGTCTGGCTCTGGTAACCAATTATTCATAATAAATTGATAATCTAACAATCTTTTCTTATTTGGACCATTAGTTCCTGCCTTGTCCAGTGACTTCTTATTGACTCACCAAATCAACCACAACTGACGTCAATCAAGTTCCAACTCTCTGTATATTCTGGCCCTCAGCCAAACATAAGTGGCAGCAGGTGACATCACAGTTGCAGTGAAAGTGGACTTCATTCAACTATCAAACTCAATTTTAATTTGACAAACTCGGAGCAACTTTCAATCTTATATTCCATTTCATTTTTTTTTGTAAATACCCAAAAAAGAAAAAAAAGAGAAAAATAAAAACATTTTCAAATCAATTCATTGAAGTTTTATTTAAATCATTTGTTTTACTTTAGAGAAAAACTTTTGAAATCGGAGAAGGAAGACAATTCTGCGAGGCATTCATTTTGCATCTCACTTTCATGTCAATTGTGGGTGGGGATTATATGGACAACGCTGCAATACTGCAGCTGACCTATCATATTTCAAAACAATTCGGGAGGTGCTGTCTAAAAAATGCAGATCTTCTGTTTTAATGTTACTGAATTCTTTTTTTAAAGATATCAATGTATGAGAATTAAAAAAAAATGGTTGAAGGTTTCCAATTTCCGTTTTACTTCAAGGAAAAAACAAGAAGGAAAGAAAAATAACAAAGCAAGAAAAGAATGAAAGAAAGTAGCAATGAAAATAAAGAAATTTAAAAAGAAACATAAAAAGGGAAAACTAAAAAGTAATGAAAGCAAAAAAAGGGTAAATGTGAAAAAAATGAAGATGTGTAAAAAATCAAGAAAAACAAAAGAAAAACGAAAAAGTGAGAGCAAGATAAATAAAAGAATGGACCAGAAGAGAAAAACTTTTTTTAAGAAATCCAAAAAACCCATAAGCAAGAGAAAAAAAAAAGGGGGAAAAGTAGGGAAGAAAAAACAAAACAAAAGAGTGGGAGAGTAAAAAAAGGTGGAAAAATAATACATTATATATATATATATATATATATATATATATATATATAGAGAGAGAGAGAGAGAGAGAGAAAGAAAAGAATGAGATAAAAATAAAAAAGGAAAACGAGAATAGAAGGGGTCTCGAGAGGAAAAAATGGAATCATCACCAAAAGGAGGAATCTAGAGAGAAAAACATGAAATAAATAAACTGCATAAAAGATACGTGTAAAAAAACAAAAAACAAAACAAAACAAAAAAAAAAACGAGAAGAACGAAAGAAAATACGAAAAGTACAAAAGAAGAAAAAAAAAGACAAAAATTAAAAAAAAAATTAAAAAAAATGGTATGAATGAGAAGAATAAGAGAGAAAAAGTGAAGAATGACAGATAAAAAACTAAAAGAGAATGAAAGAAGGGCGAAGAATGAAAGATAAAAAATGAAAAAGAAAAATTAGGAAGAATGAAAGAGAAAAAGGGGAAGAATGAAAAAGAAAAGAGATGAATTAAAGAAAAATGGAAGAATGAGAGAGAAAGAAGAGGAGAGAATGAGAGAGAAAAAAAGAAGAAAGAATCAGAGAGAAACGCCCATTTCCGGAAGAATGTAAGAAGAAAAAAAAAATAACACAAGAATGGAAAAAAAAAATGATAGTGGAAAAAAGAAAAGAAAAAAAAACGTAGAAAAAAACCAAAGGAATGAAAGAGAAAAAAAAGCAAAAAATAAAGGAATGATAGAAAAACTAGAGAAAGAGATAGAAAAAAATCAGTGACAAAAAAGATTATCTAGCTAGATTCTAGAGAAACGAAGCTACGAATAGATGAGAAAAATAGACAATAAACTGAAAAAAAAAAAAAAATCAAAGTCAATTACGTTCTGTAAAGACAACAGTGGCACTTGCAATATTAAGAATTGACGCCAAAAATTTCCAAGAAGCTGAAGTGGGAGTGAACAGGCAGGAATTGCTGGTTCATTGCAGAGGAAGGCATAACAACATTGGCAGGTGTTCTGCAGAGAATCCTTATCTCAAACCGAGTCCACGTCACAAGCACTAAGACAGACGCCCATTACAGACACACTGACTGACTGACTGACTGGTTTAGTGGATGGTGGGGCCAATTGGTAGGAATCGGGTTCCTAGTTGGCATTTCAGAAGCTATTTTAGTAATTTCCATAGCGCTAAAGCAAGACAATGAACAGGAGGTGGGCAGACGGACGACTGGTTGTTTGGCTCATAAACAAGAAAACGGCCAGGGTTGAATTGGACGAAAAATGTTGAGGGAAAAGGAGTGACTCGGCAGTTGGCAACGGGAGGAAAATAATAGAAATCACGAGAATAGAATAGAATTGTGTAATAGGAATGTGTTTAAAATTAAAATTATACAAATTTATTTTCGGGTTTTTAAAATAAATGCGAAAAAAATTATTCATAATTTCTTTAAGGTTTAAAAAGAGAAAGGGTCAGTGTGACATGAACAATTGTGAACGATCTCTGCTAAAACAGATTTGCTTCCATTCACTCTTAGTACAAGCAGCTTCAAAGACATTTCATAATACATTATATAATAAACGGGGTGTCTATTTCAAACGCGGTTATCCACTAAAAAACCCGTCTGAAGTAATAAAAGTGTCGGATTAAAAATAAACCCATTCATTCTTTTAGAAATATAAAGTGTGTGCTGAAAAGTTTTCAGCCTGACCTACATTTTATTTAAATACTCATTTTGGAAATGGGTCAGGTTCAATTTCAGCAACTCCCACTCTCTCTCTCTTTTACAATATATATATATATATATATATATATATATATATATATATATATATATACCCCAATGACACACAGTAATGCAGTCTGATCAAGAGAATAAATTTTAAAAGGTAGATGAAAAGGTAAAAAGGGGAGAGAATAGGATAGACTAGAATGGTAAAAAAAGAAACTGAGAGAAAAAGGTAAAGAAAAATAGATAGAGAAAAAGAGTAAAGAAAGAGAGTAAAAAAGAGTACAGAGAGAGTAAGAGAATACAGAGAGAGAGAGAAAGAGAGTACAGAGAGAGAGAGAGGGAGAAAAAGAGTACTGAGAGAGAAAGAGAGTGTGAGAGAGCAGAGAACAGGAAAGGAGAGAGAGAGAGAGAGAAATGAAGAGAGTAAATAAAAGTGGGAGAGACAGAATCAAAGACTTGTATTGTTGCCATGGTGATGGTGATCACAATGTTTGCCTCCATGCTTACAGGGATTTAATCAAAACCCAAGTGTCACAACAAGTTTTAAATTAACTGCCATTTTAGGGGCCTTAATTTTATGGTCACTTTAAACCATTAAAATATTAAACTTCTAATTGCTCTTAATGAAGGTTAGAAAATGGTAAACAATAGAACTGAATGATTAAACAATTTACATTCAAATCCAAATTTTTTTTCACCAAGAAATATTTTCTTGTTGAGCAAATTAAGTAAAAATAGATACAAATATATTAAAATAAATTTTAACTCTCTCTCTCTCATATATATATATATATATATATATATATATATATATATATGTGTGTGTGTGTGTGTGTGTGTGTGCGCACACACACACACAGAGGATGCAATGAGTAAACTTAAACCATCGCCATTTTATGTTTTTAATTTTCTGCATGTGTATTGTTTGTTTTTTTTGTTGTTGACTGCACAGTATAGTAAGTTTAAGTTTTGTTTAATGGCATATCAACACCTCTGTGGGTTATTTAATGCTAAAACGGTGAGGTTTTAAGGTATTTTTTTTTTAATGTTCAGTTATAGTGAGAAGGTTGATTTAGTCAGATTGTGATGAAAAATTTTTATTTTAAAAAACTGAAGTTGTCTTTTAGTTTTGTATTCAAAAATATATTCCTGGTAATTTTTTTTCTTTTAAAAATATATTATGGCAATAACTTTTTTCCTTCAAAAACGTATTGTTGGTAATATTTTTCCTTCAAAAACGTATTGTTGGTAATATTTTTCCTTCAATATATCTATATATTTCTATAAAAAGTATTTTTATATTTTCATAGTGTTTTGACCTCAGTTTGGAGATAAACTATTTACCTATAGCTGGGATCCTAACAGGTGCTACTACTCTGGTTCAGGGTGGAGAACAACAGCAATTAAGAGGTGGTTCCATGCTCCTCACAACCTCCCTATCAGAGGCCTTGCTGCCGGATCAGTATAGTAAGGTCAGTTTGGCCCCATCTGCATGAAAATGAGCACCATGATGGAATATACTCCACCAGAAATTTGGAAAGACATGCTGTGCTACTTTACATTCACACTGAATGTGAACATTTCAAAATATTTGGGTGTCAATCTGCAGACAGTGAAGAGGATTTGGAAAGAATTGGATGATATCTCCAGTTCAACATCATGGTCTTTAGAGTGATCACTAACTGATGGTGATGTTATATCCCCATTCATGTCCACACAGGGACTCAGACTCATAATGGAGGCCTACATCAAGTGCTTTGAGGAGGTAGTGGTGACCTGGGTCAAGTGGGTAGCTGCTTGAAGATCTAGTAAAAGAACTCTGCACTATGTAAAAAAAAAAGCAGGAGGACCCAATCATGTCTGTCAAACAATTTCTGCGACCAGCATCACCCCTTACATTGGGGGCCACCTAACTCTTCTGGCTTCAAGCCCCTTGATTGTTATGTGAGATGTAGCTGAGTGAGAGACCAACAAAACTTCTTATAACACCAAAGATGAACTGAAGGCAAGGATTATGGCAGCATTCACCAACTTGAACAAGGAGACCATCCGGAAGGGATGCATGAAATTCCAATGTCGTCTGGAGGCTGTAGTTGAAGCCAAAGGCAATTTTATTGAATAAATTTACTCTTTAATATTTCAAAATATTTTTGTGTACTTTTACTAAGTATCTGTTAAAAAGAAATGTGTTGTTTTCATTTTTGCATAATTTAGATGACAATTCATGCATCGCACCAAGTATATATATATATATACATAGTGTATGTGTGTGTTTTTTCATAAAGTGTGTGTGTGTCGAATAGCCTGAGTTACGTGTAGTAACAAGAAGCAGTAATCAACACTAATAAATGTACATGCCTTGTACTGCTACAGCATAAAATATTAGTAAGCAGGGGGTACCAGGCTGCTAATACTGATTTTCACTCATGATATATATTACTGGTTTTTATTCTATTTTATGTTAACATCCATTGAATATTCATGCAGACCAAGAAAAAGTGTTTGCCCATGCAGTTGCATTGTAAATCGTATCAATTTTCAATGCCAACAATGATTTTATCTGAATAACTTGTCACCTTAAATTCATTAGACCTAAATCAGAATAAAAATAAAAATAAAATAAAAAAAATAATAAATATAAAATATATATATAAAAAAAAAACAACAAATAAATGAATTTACATCTTTGTATTTATTTTTTTTTAATATCCTTTATTTTATATTTTCTGAATAATATTTTTGTTCCTGTATGGGATTTTATCACTTATTTTTTTAAATGCAAAAATATTTGAGTGCAACATTATAACCGATGTCAATATCTATCTGCTGTCTATTTCTACCCAAATTTTGAATTCTTCTCTTTTAGTCATTTTCATTTTCATTCCCTCACTACATTTTATCACTTATTTTTTCCCTTCCCTTTCTATTTCTTCTGTATCTTTCCTTTTCATCTTTCTTTTCCTTTTCTTGATTTCTCATCTAATTTTTGTCTCTTTTCTTCCCTCTTTTTTTTTTTTATTAATATCTTTTTATCTTGTACAGAAAAAAATTCTTCCCAAAATAATGGGAAGTGTTGTTTTCATATAATCAAAAAGTTTTAAAAATTTTTTATTTATTACCATCATTGTTAACTACCTGATGAGACATTATTCTTTCAAAAAGAAAATGTACAATTTTGTAATAGTTTTTGTTTTTCATATGTTCTAGTATAATAATAATAATAATATATATATACATATGCGCGCACACACACACACACATATATATATAGATATAATAAATATTTACACACACACATTTACACATATATGTATATATAGGTACTTCCACCCATTTTCGAGAACTAACTTTTAAATTTAATTTTAAAAAAAAAAATTCTTGAAATTTTTATTTTATTTTAACTGAAAGCTAAATGATCAAATTTACTATTTCTAGTAAGCAAAATACTATGGTGCATTTCAAACAGAAATTATATTGACTGGAATGTAACATTTTAAAATTTACAAAAAGTTTTTTCAATTATTTTTGCCATTTTTGAGTGATCAACACATTTGTAAAGGTTAATTATCAGTTTTAAAACTCATGCAAAAATAAAATATACATATGTGACATGTTATTTTTGGAAAAATAACAAATTTAAAGTTTGATTAATCTGATTTACACAAGTATTACATATTTATAGCATGAAATTTAGAATAAAAGTATTTCTTAATCATGGAGTGTTGATCTTTCAGACCTTTCCCATATAATTAGACATATAATGACAGCCAGATGCAAGATAAGTGTATAGTGATCATAATTGACACAATTATTATTATTATTTTTTTTTTTTAAATTATTCAATTTTTTTTCTGTAAGGGTAAAAAAAACATGAAACACATGACCTTTTAATGTAATCTCAAAAATTATCATATAAAAAATCCAAATACATACACAAAAAAAAAAGAAAAATTATTTAAAAAATATGTTGGCCTGACAATTTGGATTAAACATTTCAATTTTTGATTAGTAAACAGTCTTTATTTAATACAAATATTTTGAAAAAAGAGCAAATGTTTGAAAAAAAATAATAGATGATTTACATTCCCCAATGAGTCCTGCATTTAATTAATAAAATCAGTTTTGTCTACAAAATTTAATTTCTGAAAATTTCATAAATTTACGGGGAGTGGGGGGTAACAGATGTAAAAAAAAAAATATCTTAAACCAAGATTTTTTAAAAATAATAATTTCCAAAACAATTTAGTTCATTCATGAATAAGTCCTGAAAGTTTAATTAAAAATGTGACAATTATTTGATTTTTGCAAGAATTGCCAAATTAATGTGTTTTTCATCGAAAAAACTGAGTTACATAATATTACATTATCCATTGTAAACTCCCAAATAATTTGGTTACCTGCTAACGAAAATCAAAACAAAATTTTTTTACCAAAATTTTGAACGTGTTAGAATGGATTAAAAAATTTAAAAACCTTTCCACTTGATAATAACAAACATTTTGATGTAAAAAGTTTGTTTTTATTAAGTTTGGAGACCTTTTGCTTTGAACTATGCTGTTTTTTCAATGATTTAGTAGTGGTACCCAGTACATATGTAAACATGTATAATATATAAATATTCACACACACACACACACACACACATCTAAGTTTACATATATAATATATAAATATTCACACACATATAAATATATACATACATACATATAAACATGCATATGTGTGTGTGTGTGTGTGTGTGTGTGTGAACACTCAGGAGAGCACCCAGCTGCTTTATAAAAATAATGAATACAAGAAAATATCTAGTCAGTTGCTGAACCTCCAGGTAAATAAACAGAAGAATAGTTAAATATGTTGTCTACAAAACTCCAGAGCTGAATATAACTTCAATCGCCCAAGTGAGAAATTTTAATTGCATTATTCCTATACACACAGACACACACACACACACACACACACACACATATATGTATATATAAATATAGATATAATTTTTAAATAAAAGTAATTACAATTGTATTTGAGGTGTGTGTGTGTGTGAAGAGGAAATTAAATTTAAATGTTTCAGTCTACCTAAGAGGGAACAAAAAACAATGTTCTGAAACATGAAACTTTCGGTGTAGTGATATAATGCTTTTATATATATATATATATATATATATGCACGCATAAATACATATACATACACATAAATACATATCCATATATACACACATATAAATACATATATATATATACATATACAAATACATATATATACATACATATACACACACACATAAATATACACATACATATATACATACATATACGCACACACACATACATATATATATACATACATATACGCACACACACACATATACACATACATATACACACACAGATATACAGTTATTTTTATAATAGCTTACGTAACTCAAAAGCAGTATGCTATAATAATAATAATAATAATAATAATATGTCTATAAATGTTCTACTTCTGTATTGAGCACTTTTTATAAAAAAATTAAATATTAAACTGTGGAATATATATCTATGAGTTTAAACAACTTATGTTTATATATATATATACTTAAAGATTGGATATTTCAGCATCAATCTTTCATATGCAGGTCTAATCCTTGAAAATGGCTAAAAGTATAGCCAAAAACACTCAAATAAACCAAAGATTTGGACAATTTTTAGATTATTTATTTCCTCAAAAGAAACAAATCATAAGATCACAAGAAAAATTACAAAAAAAACTTAAATATTTTTAATGAAACCTGCATATATATATATATATATATATATATATATATATTCATACATTATATATAAGGGGTATCCACTTGTATTCGAGGATACCTGTCTACCAGGGCAGTTAGCTAATCCCTATTGCAGAGTGCACCTGTAGTTTATATTGTAACTATGCTGAGCAGACCTTAGTTACAGTTCCTGGGAGAGAACAACAGTCTGAACAAAGTCAGGATACTCAAACCCTTGGCCATGATGATTTGTGACTTCAAGTTAGCACAACCATTGATGACTCCACAAAGGGAGCCGTCTACCCAATTTCACTCATAAGGCTTGGGTCAATCTGTGGTATGGTTTTTCAGACATTTTTCAAATGTGCTGCACGCAGGGGTCACCTCCTCCAGACCAATAACATTAAGAAGTCACCTTCTTGACAAATCGATCATAGTGATATATGAACACGGGATTCATGGTTAGAAAGTGAATGTTCTAATCTCCCAGTCCCCCAATCATGTGCCCATACTCATATATATACACATATACACACACAAATAAATGTTTCTCTATCATTTGACAAAACACAGAATTAGCTCATAGTATTTGGTTGTTTCTGCCTGGATAATTAGAGTAGGTGCTATTGGACAGCGGTTTGCTCAAATTAACACAGCCGCTACCCTATGTTAATTATTATAACATTCTAACATTTGGAGTCTTATAATGTTTAGATATCTGAAAATAGAACAATGCAGGAAGAATGGGTTCATGCCTTTCCAAAGTGATTAACAATGAATGTGAACAGTTGTGGCTGGAATTTGAACCAGTTTTTTAGTGCCAATAACTACTAAATGCTAGTAAAATAAATCTGTCAGGTTCGCTATACACGTGAGTATATATATATATATATATATATATATATATATATACACGTGTGTGTGCGCGCACATATACATGGATGGCGTAAAAAATGATTGGCACCAATTCTTACTGCTGCTGCTGCTGAAGGCATTTACCATATCGGTGAGCGGGCGGGCGGTGCATTGGCAGTGAAGTCGACGCAGCCGATAGCAGGCATGCTGAGTAATGACTAATATTGATTCCATTACACAATAAGCCAGACAGACAGTGGTGACGCCAAAGCCGGCATTGTTGTTGTTGTTGTTGAAGAAGGCAGTTGCAGTAGAGGCTGCATGCGACTGTCGACAGGCACCAATTGTCAAGAGCATGTTTCCAATTCTGTGAGGATGTCTGTAAGACTCTGGGTCCATAAGATGAAGTGGGTTGCAGGGGAGGAGTTGGAGTAAAAGAAGAGTCAAAGAGGTTGTTGGGGTTCCACAAAATGAATGATGTACATATGAACTACTGGAGTATCAGTCTCTCTAATTCTCTCTTTATATATATATATATATATATATATATATATATATATATGAATGAAAAAAAAATTGAAAGCATATCAATAAAGATTGAGGACAAAATGTCAGTACATTAAAGAATGTGTATATGTTTGAAATTGAGAGAGAAAAAGAGTGTACACATAAATGGGGCAGAAAAGAGAGATGTATGGAATGTGTGTGTGTGTGTGTGTAGGCAGGATTAAGAGTGAGAGTGTGCAATAAAAGAATCTAATAGAGAGAGGGTGTGTGTGTGTGAGAAACAGAAAGCACCCTTGTGTGAGAGTGGTATACGATGAGAGAGTGCAAAAGAGACATCAGAGAGAGGAGAAAGAGTGAAAAGAAAGCATCAAAGAACATGAGAGGGAGAGGAGAAAGAGACAGGGCAAAAGAAGCATCAGAAAGAGTGTCAGAGAGAGAGAGAGAGAGAGAGAAAAAAGAGAGTGGAAAGGAAACACCAGAAAGAATTAAGAGAAGCATCTGAGAGAGAAAGAGATAAAAAGTGTAAATGAGAAAATGTCCTTGTGATAGAGAAAGAAGAGAGAAAGTGCGTATATATGAGACTGCATGTAAGATATTTCTTGACAATTCAAAAAACAAAATAATTATAGAAATGAAATCCTTGATTAATAAACACAAAAGTTGATTTTCATTTTTTTCCCTCTTAACATTCAATCCGTTTAGTTAGCAGATTTTTTAGAAAATGCTGTGAATAGAAATTTTAAGACACACACACACAATATCTATACGCATGCACACAGACAGAAAAATGCTTCACTGCTCTTTCTAAGAAAGACATAAAACTGCAAAGTGGTTTTATGCAAGAGACGAGAAACATTTTAGAAAGACTAACCTAATTCTCAGAATATGCACTTCAATATTTTAAAATTGTAAATAGCCCTGACTGTATGACTATGTGGATATAAAGTATAAAGTAAATATATATATATAAATATAAAGTATATATATATATATATAAATATATATATATATATATATATATATATATATATATATATATAAATATAAAGTATATATATATATATATAATATATATATATATATATATATATATATATATAAATATATATATATATATATATATATATATATATAATATATATATATATATAAATATATATATATATATATATATATATATATATATATATATATATATATATATATATATATATATATATATATATAATATATATATATATATATATATATATATATATATATATATATATATATATATATATATATATATATATATATATATATATATATATATATATATATATATATATATATATATATATATAAAGTATATATATATATAAAGTATATAAAGTATACTTTATATATATATATGTATATAAAGTATACATATATATATATATGTATATATATGTATATAAAGTATACATATATATATATAAAGTATATATATGTATATAAAGTATACATATATATATATAAAGTATATATATGTATAAAGTATATATATATATATATAAAGTAAATATATATATAAAGTATATATATATATATAAAGTATATATATAAAGTATATATATATATATATATATATATATATATATATATATATATATATATATATATATATATATATAAAGTATATATATATAAAGTATATATAAAGTATATATAAAGTATAAATTATTGGAGTGACTTATTTATCCAAGCACTTTTGTCTATACTTTTGGCCATCATTAAGGATGAATTTTATTTTACTTTTAACTGATTATATAGATACACAGAACAATCTATAAATGTGCCATGGTGTTCTTTTTCTCACAGATGGTGCCAAGCTAACCCTTTTATACTGTGCAGTTTGAAAATCAAAAACAATCAACATCCACACATGAAATTAAAAATGGCAACATTTTACCCATCACACACACTATATATATATATATATATATATATACACACACACATACATACAGTAATATTTTTTTATATATTCATGATAAGTTTATTATAAAAACATACTTTACTATAACACAAGAGTTGGTAGTATCTTATTAGCACCTCGTCAGGCAGTGAAATATTTTTTCTGTTAGTAATCATTATATATAAAAACTTAAATACAACGCAATTTAAAAAACAAAAAAAAAAAACAAAAACAAACCAACCCAATTAAAAACACAATTTTCAGAGGGTTTATCATGATGATGCAATAGAAAGCCATTGGCTGCTTATTATTTTATTGAGACAGACCTTCTGAAAATTCTTTGCCTTAATTGTCTGGATTTGGTAAAAATTGTGTTGTTTTAAAGTTTCTATATATATAATGATTCCTAACAGAAAAAAAACAAAATTTCACTGCCTGACGAGGCGCTAATAAAGTAGTACCGAAACACCATGGCTTGTGTTGCAGGAAACTATATTTTTTATTATAAACTTATAATCAATATATTACCATATATAATGTTCTACAAAGTATCGAGCACTCTTAATAAAGTAAATCAATACAAGCAATGAACTGCTAACCCATTAGTTTGTACTACTTCCTAGAATATATGTATATATACACACACACACAAATATACATACATATACACACACACACACACACATATATACATATTATGCTCTCATTATAATTGAGATCTATAGAGAAGGTAATTTTAAAAACAGTTTCCGCTTCTGCAGTGTATACGTGACTCTTCAGAAATGAATTGAGTTCTTTTGGTGACTGGCGTGTGTATACACTCCTTAAATACAACACGTTAAAATTTCCATTCTCTGATTCCATGTGCCCATATCTGACACCAAATCAGTCGAGTTTCAATCCCAGTCAGGAGAAAGTGGATGTGTCTAGCTAGCCACACTGATGAGCTGTGATACAGCGAAACAGGCTTGTATGTGGATGACTAATATATATATATATATATATATATATATATATATATCCTTGGTGGATAATTGACTGATAAAATGGAAAATAGTTATTTAAGTCATTCAAATACCCTCCATTTGTCTGATATATCAAGTTTATAAATTCTTCACATATGTGTTACATAAATGTAAAATATATAATCAGTTGCAAAGTGGTTATAGAGTTTGTTTTTCAGAACAATTAGTACAGTTTAATCCCACTTTAATTGATATCTCACTAATGTACACTTGTGCCAGAGTAAGTTGTATTTAACAAGTATCTATGCACACAGAGAGATATATTGTCTCTCTCTCACACACACATATATATATATATATATATATTCACTGCTTGTAAATTGTTTCCCAACTCAAGAAGGGATTCTAAAATCAATTCCAATGTTTGTTTAGATTTTTGGAAGTAAGTTGGGATTTTGTTTTGGGAGGGATGTTTGTTGTTGTTGTGGAAATACTCAAGAGGGGGGGGAGGAACAAGCAGCAAGTTCTTTCATCCTTTGTAGTTTGCTCTGTTTGAAATGTCAGTTTCTGCTGAAGAGAAAATAAGAGAAGGAGAAAAAAAGAAAGAAAAATAAGAGAAGGAGAAAAAAAGAAAGAAAAATAAGAGAAGGAGAAAAAAAGAAAGAAAAATAAGAGAAGGAGAAAAAAAGAAAGAAAAATAAGAGAAGGAGAAAAAAAGAAAGAAAAATAAGAGAAGGAGAAAAAAAGAAAGAAAAATAAGAGAAGGAGAAAAAAAGAAAGAAAAATAAGAGAAGGAGAAAAAAAGAAAGAAAAATAAGAGAAGGAGAAAAAAAGAAAGAAAAATAAGAGAAGGAGAAAAAAGAAAGAAAAATAAAAAAGAGAAGGAGAAAAAAAGAAAGAAAAATAAGAGAAGGAGAAAAAAAGAAAGAAAAATAAGAGAAGGAGAAAAAAAGAAAGAAAAATAAGAGAAGGAGAAAAAAAGAAAGAAAAATAAGAGAAGGAGAAAAAAAGAAAGAAAAATAAGAGAAGGAGAAAAAAAGAAAGAAAAATAAGAGAAGGAGAAAAAAAGAAAGAAAAATAAGAGAAGGAGAAAAAAAGAAAGAAGAGAAAAAAAGAAAGAAAAAAAGAAAGAAAAAAAGAGAAGGAGAAAAAAAGAAAGGAAAATAAGAGAAGGAGAAAAAAAGAAAGGAAAATAAGAGAAGGAGAAAAAAAGAAAGGAAAATAAGAGAAGGAGAAAAAAAGAAAGGAAAATAAGAGAAGGAGAAAAAAAGAAAGAAAAATAAGAGAAGGAGAAAAAAAGAAAGAAAAATAAGAGAAGGAGAAAAAAAGAAAGAAAAATAAGAGAAGGAGAAAAAAAGAAAGAAAAATAAGAGAAGGAGAAAAAAAGAAAGAAAAATAAGAGAAGGAGAAAAAAAGAAAGAAAAATAAGAGAAGGAGAAAAAAAGAAAGAAAAATAAGAGAAGGAGAAAAAAAGAAAGAAAAATAAGAGAAGGAGAAAAAAAGAAAGAAAAATAAGAGAAGGAGAAAAAAAGAAAGAAAAATAAGAGAAGGAGAAAAAAAGAAAGAAAAATAAGAGAAGGAGAAAAAAAGAAAGAAAAATAAGAGAAGGAGAAAAAAAGAAAGAAAAATAAGAGAAGGAGAAAAAGAAAGGAAAATGAAAGAAGAGAAAATATAATTAAAAGAGAAAAAGAGAGAATGAGAGGTAGTGAGGGGCATCTTATTTACTAAAACATAAGTTTTTAAGGGCATCTTGAAAAAATTATTTCTATAGAAGCCCTTTGAACCTCATAGGATTTGTTCAAATGTTTTAAATATCTTGTAATCAAAACTTAGATAGCTAGATACAATATTACAAAAGGGACAGCTACATATCAGGGATATCAAAATTTAGCAGATATGGAAATCCAACTCACTGGGTGGTGTAGTAACAGACAATAAAAAATGTGATATAGAAATCTCAAAGCACACGGGGAAAAGCAAAAACTGCCAGCAAGAAACTAAGCAAAGTATTAAGATATAGAAAAATATTTTTTAAAAACAAAGAAAATAGTGCTGAAAATCTATGTAATATTTTATCTCTTATGTGGTAGTGAATGCTGGACAATTTCCTCAGAGATGAAGATGAGACTTGCACTGACAGAGATGTAGTTCTACAGAAGGATACTGAGAATGCCATGGGCTGAGCATGTAAGCAATAAGGAACTCTTTAAAAAAAAGGGACAAGTCAGAAAAAGATAACTGAAATTCTTGTTATTCATAAAAAGGAAAGAGAATTAAACACTCACAAGACATACAAAAAAAGCAAACAAAGATACACACTTGGGCGATCATGTCTCTTTCGAGACATGACTGACTGGGCAGAAGATTTTCCTGCAGTAGGTTGCCATTACTTTCTACTGTAGACTGGTTGCCGACCAAGGCTATAAATCCAATCTGTCCTGTTATTTAACCCATAACTGGAAGGAAGAGACGGATTAATACCTTTTTTTTTTAATCGTATCACCCCGAGCAAGGCGGTAACGCCACTGATGTGCAGGGGGCTACGTAATAGTGAAAAAATTGGAAAAGAGAAAGCCGGAAACCACATCCTAAACAGGGAACAAGGGATGAGCCTCTTAACCTGTTCAATAGACGTGGGTGGTGTGTGAACCGGGCGATAGATAGATCTATCTACTCCAATTAGATCTATCTACTTCCCAAGTGTATTTGAGCGAAAGTGAATGCAAAAAAATCCACTGGAATTCGCACTCGGCTCTCCAATTTCTCGTTCCGATATAAACTGCACCACAAATTAACCTTTTATTGGAGGTACATAAAAATGTATGTGAATGGAGGGCAGATCAGAGACAAACGGGGATGGTAAAGAGTCAAAGGTTACATTGAGCAACAAAAGACAGAAAGTTGTGGAGAGCCATGATCACCCCACTCTGAAGGGATATGCCATATAAAAGTAGATGCAAGTAGTGTATTAAAAGGAAAACTCTGGATTTAACATGTGGAGAAAGCAACAGGAAACTACTCTCATACCTTTCCCAATAAGTCATAGCAATTCACAAATTATATGAAAAAAAAAAAGAAAAAAGAAAAAGGAACCCCTGAAGAGGCATGATCACCTACTTTGTGAGGGGACATGACATTAAAGAGAAAAAAAAACGTTTTATTGATAGTGTGACAAAAACAGAGCTTCATAAAACTTGTAAAATTAAGTCTATTAATAATAATGCAGAGAGAGAGAGAGAGAGAGAAAAAAACAGCGATTTAAGAGACTTTTTAAGCGTTATGACACCGGATTATTGAAAGAAAGAAGGAAAAAAGAAAGAAAGAATAAAAAGAACACAAAAAAACGAAAAGAGAAAAGAAGAAAAAGAAAAAAATGATGAAAAAAAAAGTGAAAAGACAGATTAAAAAGACGGTAAAAGAAAAAGGAAAAGAACGGAGAAGAAACAAAAAAGAAAATAGGAGAAAATGTGGAGTAAAAGAGGAAAAAAAGAGAGAAAAAAAGAAAGGAATAAAAAGAAAAGAAAAAAGAAAGTAAAAAGGAAGGAATAAAAAAGAAAAAAGAAACAAAAAAGAAAAAGAAAAGAGCGAGAAAAAAGTAAGAAAAAGAGATAGGAAAATGAAAGCAGACAAGAAGAGAACGAGAAGAAAGTAAAGTACTTCAGGGAGATAATTGGGGAAAGGTCAGTTAAGCTCAATAGCAAATAAGGGTCAGAATCAGGTCACTCTTAGTACCCCACCCCGCCCCATTTTCCATTGGGACAGAACAATTATTCATGGTGGCGGCAATCAGACCACGTGAAGTTGGCGTGATGTAGGGCGGGGTAGAGAAAGAAGTGTCTGAACTAGTTTCGTTAATAAACAAACATGTTTATTCAGATTCGCAATTCATAGGTCAACCAAAGCCAGTCATAAGTGTCTTACCTGTTCCCACCCCACCTTCACTTACCTAATCATTACCCACCCAAATACCCACCCGATAGCAAAATAGTTAAACCTGCTGTGTGTGGACAATTACTCGATTTTAACGATTGATTTACCTCCTCCTTTGGTCAATTGATATTTTTTAGTTCAACAGAAATTTTTAACTGACAATCAAAACTCAAAAAGTTTTTACACGAAGTTCTTAAGTCGAACTTGCTTTGAATTGTTGTGGTGCAATGTATATCGGCTCGGAACGAGAAATCGGGGATCCGAGTTCGAATTCCAGTTAAAAAATTCGTTGTATTCACTTACGCACAAATCCGCCGCTTTTCCCTCCAGCTATGGGCTAAATAGCAGAGCAGATTCGATTCTATAAACCAACCAGTTAACAGTAGAAAGCAATGGCAAACTAAAAAACAGCATCAGTCAGTTAAGTGCCATACGTGATACACGCTTTGGGCGATCATGTCTCGAAAGAGACACGACTGGCTGGGCAGAAGATTATCCTGCAGTAGGTTGACATTACTTTCTGCAGTAGACTGCTTGCCAACTAAGGCTATAGAACCCAATCTGTCCTATTATTTAACCCATAACTGGAGGGAAGAGACGAATTTAGTACCTTTCCCAAGGGTATTTGTGCGTAAGTGAATGCGAGGAATTCAATTGGAATTCGAACCCGGCACCCCGATTTGTGGTTCCGAGTCGATATCGACTGCCCCACAATGCACATAAAAAAACAGCATAGTATGAATAAAAAAAAAGGCCCCAAACAATAATAAAAACGAACTTTTCCCATCAAGATGTTTATCATTAAGAGGAAAGATCAGCAAAGTAATTATTTAAAAATTTTTTTAATCCCTTCTAACATTTTCAAAATTTGGGCAGAAAATTTTGCGAGTAACCAAATCGTTACGAGAGTTTACAATGGAAAACGTAATATATATATATATATATATATATATATATATTTTATAATATATATATATATATATATATATATATATATATATATATAAGAGTGAGAGAGAGAGTAGATATGGATGGAACAATGCCTCCCCGATTACGGGGGTTGGGCTAGTTCTTAACCTTTTAAAACTCTTCAACTTGAAATAAACCTCATCACTTGATAAGACACAAAATAGCTACTTTTGTAGTGATATTATAACATATTTATGTTATAATTTCTAAATATACACGCGTGAGATAATGATAAATATTTTTTTTTTATATATCAAGAACAATATTGGGTGGGAAAAGTTTTCGTGTGACGCGTTTCATCCTTTAGGACGTTCTCAGACTAAAACGTAACAAATTGGGCCCGATGAAGACATTTAGGACAAAAAGTCGAAAACTCTCTCTCTCTCTGTGTGTGTGTGTGTGTGTGTGTGTGTGTGTGTGTGATTTTGGTGTAATAGACATCATCAGCTAGGAATGAGAAATCGGAGAGCCGAATTCAAATTCCAGTCGAAGTTTTTTTTTTTCCATTCGCTTACGCACAAATATCTTTCGGAAAGGTAATTTAATCCATCTCTTCGCCCTCCAGTGGGTTCTCTAGCCTTGGTTGGCAACCAGTCTGCCGCAGAAAGTAATGGCAATCTACGACGGGAAAATCTTCTTCCTTGTCAGTCATATCTCGAAAGATCGCCCAAGCGTTTATCACGCATGACATGATATATATTTTAATAAAATGACCCACAATTTTACATGTTCAAAAACAAATTTAATGTTTTGAACATGAAAAATTATGACGCGAACATTTTAAGATTACTGGGTAGCTGACTTCGAAGTCTGTGATGTCTTCACTTCTCAGGAGTTTTTTTTCTGCAATATATATATATATATATATATATATATATATACTAAGGCGTTTGTTGTATTATAATTTTATTTTAATTGTGATCTTACTTTAAATTTCCTAAACATCAGGTTGTCACTACATCGCTCAGCACATAAAAAAAGCTCCGTGTTAAAAAATACTTTTGTGATATATTTTAAACTAAAAGTAATATTTGTTTCGATTCAATTAAACTTTAAAATCAGGTAATTCTTCTCAACGTTTCAGAAAAGTATAATTTTTAATTAAACATTTGTCAATTTTTACGAATTTTTTATCGTTTTTCTGACATTAAAAAAAAATCCAATCAATTCAAATTAGTCTTTAAATACAGTAAAAGTATTTTGCTTATTAAAAATATTAAATAAATTAAGCCTATTAGCTTGAAATTAAAACAAAAATAAAAGCTTTAAAGAGTTTTCCTTTTTTAAAAATCCCTTTTAAACCATAAATATACCATTTTTGAGGTGGAGTAGCTATTTTTAAGAAGGGGTTCTTAATTTGTGGGAAGGTATTTATTTTGTTTGGGGGGCGGTATCTATTTTTATGAGTAAATCAGAAAAAATTAAAATTCGGGAATTTAAAAGACTGAAGATTGGATTTAGTGTCCCCTAACCCTTTTACCATATTATTTAGCACCACCACCTCCGCTTTACCTATCGTCAGCCCTCCAAATTCCAACAGATTAACTTAGACATTTTTTTCTCGAATAAAACTGAATCTTAAATGATAGCATAAAACCGACTAAAAGAATTTGGGTAAGAAAATTCTATTGCATCAGTGGAGAGTGACTCCCCCCCCACCCCCTAGAAAATAAGCATTCCCATTCTTAAACCCAGACTTAAAGTGGGATCGAAATACCAACTGCCGGTGCTGGAGAGAATGCGGACAAATGTTTCCATAGAATAGATGAATCGGTTTTCAAACCTGTATTCAAACTCTTTCTTTATTTTTAAGAGCGCCGGAAACTTGTGGAAACGCCTATATTTTTATTATTAATGTTAATGCGAGTGGGAAAATACATAGGATTTTTTGTTTGATCTGATTTTTTACAGCTTATAAAACCTTTAAGTTATTTAAAAGCATGAAATATTCTTAGATTTTAAGAATTTTCTTCGAAGGGGGAGATAATTATTTACCGGTACAAATTCTTTAATAATTAACCGATAGCTGGGTAGGGAGAGGTAGGTTCGTGCCTTTTCCAAGGGTATTTTGAACGTAGGTGAATAGTAGAAAGAATACAACTCGAATTGGAACTCGGCTCTCCGAGTAAGAATTCTGAGACTTTATCCATTGCGCCACCCGCACGCCCAAGATTACAGCCCTTGGTTACCCATCTAGGTATTGACCAGACTCGAGGTTGCTTAACCCCGGTGATCCTACAGGAACCAATGTTTCGGTGTTATATGGCCGTAAGCCCGAATATGGCTAAAAAGACTGTTTTTATCCGGTTCTCCAAATGTGCATGGCTATTTCGCCCAAAGACAAAAACAAAAGAAATTATTTACTAACATAGTTTGGTACAGGGACATAGTAATGGGAGTGACTGTAAAGGTTGAACTCACTACCCTAGCCAAGTGATCTTCGATACGAGCTTGATAAATATCGCACCACGGCAGGATCCTTCTTATTCCTTTAGTATTGAGTGACATAAGGCCACAAACATAGGGCACTCAGTGAGGATTTCAAGCGGGACGGCTATATTATAGGGTCACAATAATAGAGGTGGCATCTATATCGTTTGAATTTTCAGATTTGAAATATGGCATTAATGGTTTTTAATATTTGTTGGAATGTGTAATTTCAAAAACAAAATAAAAAACGAATTAAAAATTTTAATTAGTTAATTTAGTTTAAAAAATATGCACACAAAAAAGTATACATTTTGTTTTTTTTTTATTTTAAATTATAATGTTAAAGAATAAACGATTGAAATATCTTTAAATTTTTTAATAAAAATAAAAAAAAAGTTTGTGGTTATGCTTTTTTAGCATGACCACAATCATGTGAATCGCTTATTATAGTAGGAACCCAACCCACCCACAGTCAAACATAGCCACCAAGTTAAATTTATCAACTGCTGATGTTTTAAATTTATTTTTCAAGATAATATTCTAACTTCCACTTAATTCGATACAAAAAGCACAGAAAAATAAAAGGACTAGACACTTTAAAAAAAAAAAAAATCCCCCTCCCTGCTCCGTACCTCTCTCTTGGGCGCCCTAGGTAAGCAAGTACGTAGTGAGGCAGGTAAGCAGTTGTTACCTGTCGTCGAATGACTCAGCAACACTTATTTGTCCCAGGGCGAATGGTTATTTGCGCTGTTTGTATACAGAAACAATGTAGTGGGTGGTTCTTTTTAGCTCCGGGTCAGGCTGGAGAGAAAAGGGGGTCACCATCTACGACAACACCTGGCAGGTAACCCATATAGTGAAACAAAGCGGTAGACCTTGAAATATGGAAGTGTGTGTGGAGGGTGTGATAATATTTGATAAATAGGAATATGAGTCAGAGAAAGAGATACGAAGAAGGAAAAAGAGAGGAGGGAAAGAGAAAGAAGGTGAAGGAAAGTGAGAGAGTGATTTAAAGAAAGAAAACGTTTCGCAAACAAAACTCGCGCTATTCTTTAATGTAGTGAGTTCGACCCTCACCAGGTGAAAAAAAAAGGGTTGGTGAAAAGAAGAAAAAGAGGAAACGGGGGAAAAAAGAGCTGAAAAGTGGAGAAAGAGAAAAAGAAGAAAAGAAAAACAAAGAAAATAATAGGAAATTGATTAAAAAAAGTGAAAGGGCGAGAAAGGAGAAAATAAAAAAAGAAAAAAAAGGAGAGAAAAGGGTAAAGAAAAAGAGAAAATAAGTGAAAAAGGGGAAAGTATAGAAGAAGTGAAGTTTTTATAATAATAAAAACAAAAAAAAGCAATTATTTTAACATCTCGAATCTTAGTTAAACTAACTAAACGATTAAAAAGTCTAAGAAAAATAATACATTCAAGTGGCAATCCGCATTTTAGCAAAATTTAAAATTCCTTTGGATAATTTATTTTAAAAAAGTGGCCTGATTAAATTTCAAATTTCTTTCGATTTTTGTGTATGTCTATACAATTTTTTAAAAACTGTTTAAACCTTTTTTTTTTAAAGCCAGGATTTTCCTTCCTATGATTATTTCTATATACCCAGATGATTATCCCCTTTTTTGATACATTGCAAAAATTACTGATGTTAAAAGCAAAAAAGATATGACCCTGTAAGAAATTCTATCTCACTGCATTCCATCTTCTGTTCTCCAGTTTTATTTTTTATCCCCCAAACTTCAGTCAACAGCCATACAAAAGAAAGTGACGCGAATATTCCTATGTACAAGGGAAAAATAAAATGCTAGAAAGAAGAGAAAAAAATCTACACATAAATGCATTTTCCACGTTGATGTATATTTTTAAAGGGTGGAGTTCTGTAAAAATATATCTTCTAGAAAACGTAATTTTATCTACTTATTTTTTTAAATCGAGAGTAAGAAAAAAAATGTCAGCAGACAATTGAAGTTGAGGTAAGCACTTAAAAAATCAACTGAGTTCCAAACTAAAAAGGAAAAGTACAAAAACTGTTGGCCTTTTTAACTGTACGTCAAGATGATTAGAATGGAAAACAGGATACGGTATTAAAAAAATAGAAAGAAAAATGACAAAAATAAAGAACGAGAAGGCAAAGTGGGGAAAAGAAGGAGAAGAAAAGGGAGACGAAAAGAAAAGCGGGGAAAGACTTGAAGAAAAAAAAGGAGATAAAAACAGGATGAGAAATCGAAAAATGTGACATCGACGAAAGCAAACAGGGAAGAGAAAATGAGAAGAGAAAAAGAAAAAGTGAGAAAGAGAGAGAGAGAGAGAAAGAAAAAGAGCATAAAGAAAGGTAAGAGAAAGAGAAACGTGAAAGAAAGAAGGAGAGGAAAGAAAAAGAAAGGCGAAGAAAGAAAGACGAAGAGGGAAAGAAAGAAAGAAAGAAAAGAGAAAAGTTAAAAGTAAAATGAAAGAAAAGTTGAATAAAGGAAAAAGAAAGAAAAAAGACGAAAAGAAAAAATCGAAAGAAAGAAAAAAAATGAGAACATGAGTTAGAAAGAAAATAATGAAATAAAGTTAAAATGAGAGAGTGAGAGAAAGAAAGAAAGAAAGAAAGAAAGTAAATGAAGAGAGAGTGAAAGAAAGCCAAAAAGCGAGATTAAAACTCGAAGCCAAGTTAGTCACTGTGACACAGTCAGTTTGTGAAGAGACGTGGGTAGGGACATGGACGAGGCAGTAATCAGACAGGAGAGTAAGTGATAGAAAAAGAAAAAAAAATAGGCCAGTTAGAAAGGTGAAACAATGGGGTGAGAGAAGAAAAACTGTGTCAATAAGTCAGCACTTACTAAGATGGCTCCAAAGTTACCATCGCACGGCCTTGTGCCAGATCAAACTAAACTGAACAAAATTCAAGTAATACGAACAGATTGATGATACAAGTTTTGAAGGTATTCCACCAAAAACAGCCCCGTTTTCTCTCATTTTTTTAATGGAGCTATCTTGACTTTCGGTGGCATCGCGTATCTATAAGAATTTTAATAACTACAGATTTAATGGTTTCAGTCAAGTGTTTGGTTGATGAATCATATTACCACGATATCAGATGCAGCAAGGACTTTATTGCCTTGAAAAATGCTTACAAAGCAGAACTTAAATAACAATGTCATAAAAAATCAATAAATATATAGTTACAAGGCTAAATTTTATAAGATTTTCTAAGCGCAGCCTAGCACAAAGCCGAAAGTAGGTGAGGATCGAACTCACTATACTCAATTGTAATGGTTCTAGCAAGACAAATTTGCTAAGCGTACACCACCTCGAGGTGCCCAGACTAAATTTTATATGTAGGTAATAAAATGTTTAGTGGTTTCGACAAAAAAAAAAAAAAAAAAAGTAATTAGAGTTCAAATCTATCTGAAGGTATTGCATTTACTTTCATACAAATATTCTTGAAAACGGCAGGAGTTCATAGGACCTTTTCAGTTAAGTCTCCTCAAATTCTCCCAGAGTGAAGCCCTTCCATTGCACACCGATTGGGTTGGCCTTTCCGATCGCCTCAAATGTGGGCGACTCTGGTGTGTGTGTGTGGGGGGGGGTACTGTTCATGCTCCGACAACCAGACTAAATTTTTTTAAATTGTAAAAAAAAAAAAAAAAAAAAAAAAAAAAAAAAAAAATTCTTGTAATTACCTTGAATATAATCTGAATTTACGAAATGTGAATAATTCCTTGATTTTGGCGAATTTTTCATTCTGACGGTTGGAGGCAAGCGAAACAAACTTTGATTTAAAATTTATAATTTCGAAAGAGTATCAAAGATCTAAACAAAAAAAAAACGTTGATTTAACATTTATAACTTCTTAGAGTTAATATTTGCAATGATTTGCATTATTTAAGGTGAATTAACAGGAAAGATCCTGACCATATCTTCTACTCCTAAGTAAGATAAATGCCAGGAAAGATTAAGTTCTCTAGTCGTGGTTGGCAACCAGTCTAGGAGGAAGACGACTCTAAATTCAAAACCCAGCCATCTGAAGCAGTACAAAGTTGGTTAAACATAGGGGCATTAAAGATAATATGTTTGTAAAACAAACAAACAAACAAACAAAAACACACACACACACATAAAAGATCTGCCAGGAATGGTGAATGTGTCACTATAATTTTGATATAAAAAATGCTATTCTGATCAAATGAGAAAACAATTCGCTCAGATGAAAATGTTTAGAAAATGTCTTGATAGCTAGAGATCATCCACAGGCTCAGGCTCTTACATTTCACCATTGGTGGCAGATCGTATAATCACAGTGTGGGATATCAAATTATAAAAGTGATGGAAACAAAAAGAAAAAAATATCTAAATTAAATAGGCTATGGCCAAAACACGACAAAATCTAAATTTAAAAATAAAAAAAATAAAAGATGATAAATAATTTAAAATTTATAATTCCCAACATCTCTCGTTCCCGTTTGTCTGCAGTCGCGCCAACGTAAACAAATTTAATCCGATGAAGTCCTAAAGGACGAAACGCGTTAAGCAAAAACTTTTTTCCACTTTGTCATAAAGCCCAAACATAGTTACGGACAAGCCGAACCAACATTAATATTTTACTAAGTACGTGAGAATGCTGAAAAATTCTAGGGCCAGTATAGATAAAAATCTGTTGGGTAATTTAATGTAGAATTATGTATGGGGAACCAAGTGAAAAATCGAATTCACCATTCAACAGTAATGATCACAGACAAGTTTCGTTAACCATTACCTCAAGCCAGAGCTCCTATGTCAGTATCAGACAGTTAAATGTCATACTTGATACACGCTTTGGCGATCATGTTTTTTTTTTTGTTTTTTTTTATCTATGACTGACTAGGCAGAAGATTTCCCCGCAGTAGATTGCCATTTCTTTCTTTGCATTTCACTTACGCGAATACTCTAGAGAAAGGTATTATTCATCTCTTCTCTCTTCAGGTGTGGGTTAGATAGCAAGACACATAAGGTTCTATAGCCTTGGCTGGCAACCAGTCTACCGCAGAAAGTAATAGCAACCTACTGCGGGAACATCTGCCCAGAAGATGGATCAAAAGACAAGCATCTATCACGTATGTCACTTAACTGACTGAGTAGGTGAATTAGTATATATAGAATTTTGGGCTGGTGTGCTTATATATGTAACACTATTTACTAATTTAGCCTAATCAGGCTCAACGTCACAATAACAAAGTTCACAACTGAGATGAAATTGGCAAACTTTTCTCCGCTGTGGAATTCTCTTTCGGCTTCTTGCTTTTCAACCAACTTTGATCTTCAAAAATTTTAGTGCAAAGTCAATCGTTTCCTACTGTCCTCTTGATACCTCTTCTTTTATTGTCCCCTCTCCTTAATAATGTTTTTCTTATTCTTACCCTTTGACTCAGTAATCTCTTGTGTGTTAGTGGCTTTATTTCCTTGCTTGGGTGTAATTATTAAAAAAATTAATAAATAAAAATGCAAGGGATTGTTAACCCCCTTTCTACGGCATGTAACTTGTTCCACCTTCACCAATAACAGCACCTTTATTATTAAGGGTCCCGCACAATGTTTTTCTACCCGCTTATGCCATTCTTCTCACCCATAGTACTACTACCACTACTGTCCCTCGTCGTGAAGTCGAGGAACACAATGTAGAGTGAAGAGAAAAGCGAACAGATGATGATTCTTTATTGTCATTTTGTTCAGTGATTACTTATCTCGCGGTATATCAGGACGGACTTTCTATTTATAAAATGCGTCATTCATTGATTTTTATATTGTTCAAGTACTTTAAGAGGTTAGTGTCAGCATAACCTCTTTCCTTTCCTCCTCCTTCCTTTACTTTCGTTCCTCCTACTGAAAATTGTTTTATTCGCTAAACACCTTCCCTTACGACAACAGAGTTTGGTTTTTTTGTCCCTTCCTTCGGTCGTTTTAAAGTTTGTCATCTTTCTTTTAAAATGCATTTTTTTATTTTACAGTCTTTCTTTCTCTAGTCGTTTTAAAGTATATGCCATCTTCCTCTTAAAATGCTTTTCTTTTTTTTTTTTTTTTTGAAAAAAACAATCTTTCTTTCTCCGGACGTTTTAAGGTTTCTTCTTAAAATGCCCTCCACTTTTTTTTTTTACATTTCTTTCTTTCTATCTTTCTTTCACTTTCCCCCCGGTCGTTTTAAAAAAGTTTATGCGATCTTTCTCTTATGGCTTTTTTAAAAGTTTTTTTTTTCTTTCTTTGTCCGGTTTATTTCATGTTTCATCTGATTTTAAATAATTAAAATGACTTCCTTTCTCATATTTCTCAGTATTATGCCCTATAGAAACCTGCCTACTTCAGTCTTAGGGACATACGACTTGGCAGATCAGATACAGTCACTTTCTCACCGGCGCAATGTAGTTTCTCATCTACAAATATTTTCACGGCTTCTGCTCCAATGAATTTACCTCACTGGTACCCCCTATATACGAATTCACTCGTGCCACAAGATTAGCAACTAGGTCCCCCCTTTGACTGTCAAACCAATAAAATGTAAACGCAAATTCTACTCCAATAGCTTCTTTTCTCGCACTTCGCTTCCATTTACTTGCTTCCCCGACAGCTACAATCTCCAAGAATTTAAATGTAAAGTCAATATAGCCATCTTCTATCTCACTAACCTGCATCCTCTCTTTCATGCTCCTTTCTTCATCCACTCCACTCTTATCAGTATTCTCATCCTTCTCTTACTCACTTCCTGACACCCCCTATAACCTGTCACTCTTTCTCATAACTTAAAAAATTACAATCAAGGTGTTAACCTTGGACATCAGCAAACCTCTGCACGTCGCTGGATGAGAAGTTAGCATTGGCATTACACGCGGTCTGTTGTCCTCATTTTTGTTGTTGTTGCTGTTATTACAACGTTTCGACCGCTGTGCGCTCCGATCTTTATCAGGAACTTGTCGATTTGAGTTGTCTTTAAGGAATTTCGAACTGAATCCTTTATTTAATATACGGGGGTAGATTGTTCTTGTTCTTCTTCACATGCTCAGGAATATTTAGCCCCGTTTACACCGAGCTCAAGTACACACTGTCTGGTTCGATTTTTGTTGCCGGGCTATACTGCTTGTATATAACAAAAATAAACTGTATATGTCTCTACTCTTAAAAAAGAGAGGCTGCACTGGCTGTGTAAAAGCGTTTTCCTTCCATTAGCATACTGCTGCAGGAATCAAGACATCTAAGCAAATTAGAGATATACCCTCTGAGATAATTCTAGTCGAATTAATTTCATTCACTTATGCACAAATGTCATTGGGAAAAATATTAATCCATCTCTTCTTCCTCCAGCTATGGGTTGAATAGCCGGACAGATTGGGTTCTATATTTTTGGTTGGCAACCAGTCTATCGCAGGAAGAAATGGTAACATCATCTGCCTAGTCAGTCATGTCTCAAAAGAGACATGATCGCCAAACCGTAGAAAATTAAAAACCATTAACTTTAATTTTTCTTCCATAAGCGCATTTTATCTGTTTTCTACATTTTTTTTTGTTAATGAAAATAATTGTATTTAAATTGCAACAACTTTATTCTGATGTTTTAAGTTATTTGCAGCGACAATTTTTAAGTGCCAGAGAAAAAAATAAAAGTGATGCGGTCTAAATTATAAAAATACAAAAATGTCTTTTGCTGATTGTGTTCCCTTTTTAACATATCTGTGTGACATCTTTCACGTTCTCTCCTTGAATGAAACTCGCAGTTGATTTCTCAGCCTAGCACGGACCTTTGGCGCATAAACCATGTTTCTCGGTTAGGATCTTACCCAGAGACTTCAAGACTCAATATCTCTTAAATGTTAAAGTCCACACTCTCCCGTGCAACGGCATATATCAATCGGTTATACAGAACCTCGTTCCTCTGAAGGTCGCTTTCCTCCTATCTTTAATTTATTCGACACAACGGCTTGAACGCGAGATGAACTTCTGTAAAGGTTCGGATTGCTAAAGAGGGTAAGTTATACCTGACAGATCTCTGGTTGTTTGGGGACTTTTATAATAAATACTAAAGTACACTGGCCTAAAGCACACATATGTGTGTGAGAGAGAGATTCAAAATATCTACCTCGGCACTGACAATCTATCAAACTGCACCTCCCTAATGCAATAAAAAGTGGGGGGGGGGCAGAGAGCACTCCCAAATGATTACGGAGGAAATCCCTATTTGTAATTTATATTTTTAAGATACGCCACTGAGGAGATGCTTGAAAATCACACCAACCCTTGCGAGTGAAATTCGATATACGAAACTGTTCGGTCGATGGTTGTGTTGGCACGAAGACACAAGTCACCATGACCGAGCGATTAAGCCTATTTGTTCAATCACTGATCACGCCAATTTTTTTGCAGCATCTTCCAGAAACTGTAGCTAATATCCCTAATAAATGTCATTTGTTGGCTCTGTGGACGCTGAAGAAATGTACCTGAGCCGGTGTCTTCAAGAGAGATTAGCCATTCCTTCGAGGAAACGATTGATCGATTCATTTTCTACGGTTTATTGATTAGTTTATACGGCTTCACGATTCATTTTCTATGGGTTATCAATCGTTTTCTACGGTTTATCAACCCTATTCAAAGCTAGGAAACATTTTTAGATTGTAAGATTTAAGAGGTAGCAGGTGGAAAGATTATCCGTAGTATCTGTTGTTCCAAGTGATTTCGGTCACTTCTTTAGCCATTTTCAAGGGGTTTTGATGAAGAGTGTTAATTTCTTTTCATGCTTGTCTGTTTGAAATGTTGTACGTGGTGTCTATATAGTTTTAGCGTTTATTACGAGCCCCTCGAAAGGAAACGTGGCTGGAATTCGGGTTGGAGTTAAAAAAAAACAAAACACTTTTAACACATTTCTGTTGTTAAATAAGGTGAGATTAATTCTGGGTGCCACATGCTTTATGTAGAGGGCTACCCTAACCACAAAATGTTTTCGATCACGGGATATAGGAAGAATGTTCGTGTTATCAACGAAAATTTTTCTTAAGAGCTCTTGTGCATTAAATAAAAAAAAAATGATCAAATTTTTATTGTCTGTCATTTTCAATGAAGCATGTTTGAAGAAAAAATTGAACAGTTCTGGGTAAGAAGTTGTCTGAATAAAACTTCCTCCTCCTCAACAAAGAAATACGAAGGGAATATATATATATATATATATATATATATATATATATATTCCCAGTTGAAGAGGACTCAAGGTTTTATTATTTTGAGTGCCACGGTATTTATTTTATTATGAACAATAATAATAAACAATATAGAGCTTAATATAATTATATAGTTATGAATTAATTGTACATTGCGACACGGAAATTTGTATGTTTCGAGATAGATCAATTAATCAATAACTAATATATATATGCTCTCACACCCTGGTGGAGCACTCTGGAAGAATGGTAGGCTTTGAAAAAACAGTGGTTGCTATAGCATCTATGCATCGTTCATTCAGTAATGAATTAGAACACTCTCACCTACTGGCGTGTGTACAATGTACATAACACGCTAAAAGTATGCATTCTTCTACTGAGCGCCCATAGTTCAGAGGTAGAATCGCCGACTGACGCCAAATCGGTCGGCTTTCAATCCTGGCTAAAAAGCAATCGGATGTCTAACAGTACTGATGAGCTGTGATACAGCGAAATCGATCTGTCTGAGGAATACTATATATATATATATATATTGGTAGATAGGTAGATAGCGGCTCAGATTTCGAAATCGGAGAGTCGAGTTCGATTTCCAGTCGGATTCATTTACGTACCAATAACATTGGGAAAGGTATGAATTTATCTCTCCCCTTCATCCCAGTTATGGGCAAATAGCAGGACAACTGGGTTCCATAGCTTTGGGTGGCAACCGGTCTAGAGAAAGGAAAAACTGAATTAAAACCAGACTGGATAAATTTGGACTTCGTTCGGAAGTTGTGTCCAAAGAAACACCACTTCTGCTGACACTGCAGTACATGTAGTGCCCGTACGGTTCTAAAAAAAAAAATCACGGGATATCTGGATCGGGATATATATATATATATATATATATATATATATATATATATATATATATATAAAAGGCAATCTGTGAGTCCGCGTGTGACTGTTCCCTATGCACGCCTACATTTTTTTAAGCATTTTTTTAATTCAAACTTTCTAGGGACACATATCTATAGGGAAGCCAGGTCGACACATACTTTTGAGTAAGTTCAGCAAATTTTCCCTTTTGCACTTTTTGGCCAATGGAGCGGATTGTTTACATTTGCTCCGTAAAACATCAGATCTAAGCTTGTTGCTGAATTACGTCACAGAAATAAAATCACACGTGTCAAACGCGACTAAAATATTTTTTTTATTAAAAAAAAAAAAGAAAAAAAAAAGAAAGAAAAGAAAATGAGCCGTTATATTTAATTTTTATTCCGACGTTTTAAAAATTCATTTGGTCAAGAAAAAAATGTGAATATTTTTCTCCGTAATTTTGAAACAAAAGAAATATTAAAAAAAAAAAAATGTTTTTTCAAACAAAAACAAAATATGTAAAAAAAAATATGGCATCATCTCCTACTACTAAAATGTTATGAGTTGCACGGGCAACGCCGGGCTATGATACTAGTATACATATAAATTCGGAAGTCAGTCGGTTAGGGTAACTTGGTTTCAATCAATTTTAAAACCAAGGTAGACTAATCGACTGACTTCCGAATTAAATTTTTTTAAAAGCTCTATATTACATATGTTATTGAGCACTTTTTGATACAACTGTGTGGTGGATATGCGTTATGGTGCAGTGGATATTGACTCAGTGTGCCAAATTCGAATTCCAGTTTAATTCCTTGCATTCACTTACGCACAAATACCCTTGGGAAATGTATTAATCCGTCCCTTCCCTCCAGTTATGGGTTAAATAATAGGACAGGTTGGGTTCTATAGCCTTGGCTGGCAACCAGTCTACCGCAGAAAGTAATGACACCCTACTGCGGGATAATCTGCCTAGTCAGCCATGTCTCTTTCGAGACATGATCACCCAAAGCGTGTATCACGTATAGCACTCAACTGACTGACTGTGTGGTGGTTTAATTTGATTCTGATCAATAACTGCTTATAAGTATTGTAAGCGTTATATTTACTGAGTTTACGTGTTTGAGTAGATAACCTTGTTTGTTTTTCGACAATTTAATTGATGTCTGCCAGTGTGGACTCTCGAGAGCCTTTAATATTCGATTATAAATAAAATAAGTAAATACTGATAGACACGGAGTTTTTTCTAAGGTTCTTACAGTTTTCTTTTTCGCAGGAAATAACGCACCCTTTGAAAATAACTAATGGATTGTCCGAAAGCTATTGGGGCAACAATCATTACGGACAGTTTCTGAACTCCAGTTTTAATCCAACTGAAGAGAAAACTGTATCAACATTATAAGAAAATTCACAAAGAAAAAAAAATTCCATGTCTGTCACATTCAATGAAACTTATGAACGTACATCTGTAGATATACACTTATGCCACTTAAATATCTCAGGATTTAGGCGAACGTTCTGAAAAGTATCTTTTAAAGGCTATTTTGACACCAATTTTTCAAGAAGGCATGACTGCTTTTTCAGTCAGAATTTAAATCCTAGACTTAACTCGAGTTTGGAGATGAGCCAATTATTGTGTCCACTAAGCAGGATTTACTAACGATACAAGTGATAGTCCGTCGTATTAACACCAATAAACATAGTAATACTGATAATAGCACTGAGTGCTAAAAGTAAAATTAGTAGAGGTTGTAATGGCGTTGGTCAGTAGCCAAATGGCAAAGTTAAAATGGCAGCAGAAGTGAAAGAAGAAAGGAAGAAGGTCATGATGTACTTTGCTGTTCAGCTGAAGGAAATAAGTCTTGTAGGATATTTATTCGAAGCGTTCCACCCACTATTGACAACTGACAACACGATCTCCATGCAACCCACCTCTCTTGCGTGGACGAGGAGGTATTGGCTGGATGGGTCGTCCGGCAAGCTGACTGACTGGCCATCATTATTAGACATTAGCCTGGAGACACAAGGAAACATAATAACACCATTTTTATTTTCTCTATCTCTCTCTTTCAAGGTTTTATTTTCTTGGCTTTTTTTATTATTATTTTGCTGGTAGCAATGACGTAAAGTAAAACTATATATATATATATATATATATATATATATATATATATATATTCCATTTCTCAATTTGAATTTTCCCACTGAGTGGAAATTAAAATTGAAAAGACCCTGATATAATTTGGAGTATAGTTAAAATATCCAAACCATAAAACGATGGCAATGTATGCAGATTGTGCCAGGAGGAAAATTTAGCTATTATGTTGTTCCCAGAACTAAAAAAAAAAAATACTAAATGAAAGATCAGAAATTATGTCCAGTTGTAAGCACACTAATAAATACACACTAGGATCATACAAACATGGATGAAAGCGTTGTAGAATCCTTGAATAATTCCTCCCAAATTTTGAAAGTTTTTGGTTGTTCGTAAAAAATCCCAGTTCGCTCGTTTGAAAAATCAGTTATTGTAAATCGTATGAAGATACAGAAAGGTTGAAACCTAGGTTGCGGAAATAACTCATTTCCAAATTACATATATATAGCAGTTTGGCCCGGTTTCACGCGGGTAGTTTAAGAAATAATAAGAATAAAAAACATATAATGAATTTACATAGCAAATATTTCCACAACGTCCACCCTCGTCACTTTAAAGATATAGATAACAATGTAAAATGTTTCTTTTGGATTGAGAGGGAAGGGAAACATATATATATATATATATATATATATATATAGGGATGATCGATTCTATATTATAATCAATACATAAACTGATCCCTGACTTTGTGGGGTGATAATATATATCTTTCTACCCTTAATTTTGGCTTTCTGAAAAATTTGTCGTAAGCATTCTAAGATTTTGATCTACATTTGAGCGCAACTCAAGTCGAGCTAGACTGCAAAATGCAGACGCTAAGTCGAATCAATCAATCAAACAAATACTTACACAACGTCCACCCTCGTCACTTTTATATGTGTGTGTGTGTGTGTGTGTGTGTGTGTGTGTGTGTGTGCGCGCGCAAAGTTAGAAGAACCAAGAATAAAATTGCAACGTTCAAAGCATTAATTTAAAACAGGGCTCAAGATAGATAGATAGATAGATAGATAGATAGATTAGATATAAGTACATCCAAAACTTCATCAAAAGAGAGACATAAGAAAAAAAAATCACATCTATTACTGCCACCCACGAACCATTCATTTAATTTTATGAAATTTCGAGAATTTCATTTTTGTGCTGCTTAGCTTAATGCTAATTTATTTGTTATAAGAACACGTCCTCGGAGAATTTAAATCAAATTTTGGTCCAACAAAGCCCCTTGTTAGAGAAAATCTGTTCTGAATCGTAACATAAAAAAATGCAATAAAACCTGAGACATTTATAATTAGAAAAGCTTTTAATTGCTTTTATAAATAAAATATACCATGGACACGACTGTCTTTAAGAAATGCTTCTTTTAATCAATAATGAATTTTTATTTTACAAGAATTGTTTTCATTTAAAAAAAATTTAATTAGAATAATTTATAAACTTTTAATTCGCAGTAGTGATATTTATTAAATTAAAACCATTTACTAATCATAAATGGAAAAGCTTACAATTCAACGAACCCGGTATTTTAAAAAGATTAAAAAAAATTATATCTGTATAAACGTATGGAATTTTGTATAACGTTTCAGAAAAGTACATTTTATTCTTGAAAATTTTTTTCTTAAATGGAAATATTTTGTATTAACAAATCAATGAACGAATTCATAGATTTTACTGATAAGGAGAAAAAATAAAATTTCAATCTGGAATTTGGTTTGAAATGCATCAAAGTATTTTGCTTATTAGGAATATTAAATTCAATCTATTAGCTTGGCATTAAAACCCTAATTATAAATTAAAGAAAGATTTTTCATTTTTAAAATGTATTTTAACCCTTACTTAACACTTTTAAGGTATTTAATTTATCTATCCATATAATATTAGGTGCCTCTAAAGAAAAGCGATACCCAAGGTTTAAAATGAATTTTTTAAATTGAAAATCTTTCTTGAAGCTTTTATTTTAGTTTTAATTTAAAGCTAATAGATTACATGTAATATTATCAAAAAGCAAAATATTTGTTGTATTTCAAACCGAATTTAAATTGGAAAGAGTTTTCTTTTTTGAAAAATCGCTGATTTTAGCCATATTTAAAATTATCTCAGTACAATATATCTTTATTAAAAATCTTTCAAAAAAAAAAAAAAATTAAAAAAAAAACTCTTCTGAAACTGAGAAAATTTGCTGATTTAAAGTTTAATTAATCTGATTTGAAACCAATATTTCTGAATTTTAGTTTAAAATATTAAAAGATTTAAAATATTGCAGAAAAAACATTTTTTTTTTAACACAGAAGTGAGTATTTTCATGTGATGATATCTATATCGATGAACTGTTGGAATTTTTTCTACAGGCAACATATCTGTAAAGATTACTTGACGAATATAATGTGAGCGCCTTTTTTTTTTTAATATAATTTTGAACTACCCAGTAATCTTAAAAATTTAGGAAAATATTTTGATTAATTTTATTGAATTTTAGGCATTTTGACTTTAAATTGGATGTGCGTTGTGGTACAGTGGATATCGGCTCGGAACGAGAAACCGGGGAGCCGAGTTCGAATTCCAGATGAATCCATTGTATTCACCTACGCGCAAATGCCCTTGGGAAAAGTATTAATCCGTCTATTCCTTCCAGTTATGGGTTAAATAGCAGGACAGATTGGGTTCTATAGCCTTGGTCGGCAACCAGTCTACCGCAGAAAGCAATGGCAACCTACTGCGGGATAATCTTTTGCCCAGTCAGTCATGTCTCTTTCGAGACATGATCGCCCAAGCGTGTATCACGTATGACACTTAACTAACTGACTGACTGAGTAAAAAAAAAAGGTGTGCAAATGTGCTAAAGTATCCCAAAAGAAGTAAGGTCTTAATCAAAAACAAATATTGGTTGAATGAAATCACGCTTCCACAAAACTGAATTTTTCACACATGATCAGTTAGCAAATTTATGTATTTTTTAATCATTTGACTCCAAGCAAGATACAAGGGCTTACTGAAATTTAAGGAAACTGAGAAAACATTACTGATTTCAAACGATTTCAAATATACGCACCATAATGGGGGCACTAGAGGGTGTCGTCAGTGATGTCATCGCGGGATAATCTTTTGCCCAGTCAGTCATGTCTCTTTCGAGACATGATCGCCCAAGCGTGTACCACGTATGGCACTTAACTGACTGACTTTAAATTTTGCTATAATTACTGTACTGTTCTTATTTTCTGATAATGTCGTGTATGGATGTCCGTATTTAAAAAAATCGGTGTTTATACACACACAATGTATTTTTGCTTAGAGGTACTATTCAGCCTTGCTTGATTGGCAAAGGTTCTTCTTGGCCGAGTTGGTTAAAGCCCGTCGGATCTAATGATGGTTTTCTTTGCACGGGGGTACGTAGATTTGAATCCTTTCAGAGAGTGCATATTTTTCTTAAGATTTCTTGAATATACAAGTCGGTACAAGAAAATAAATAAATATACTGTTTAATAAATAAACGGATCGACTAATCAAATATGAGTATCCACTAAAGGTAATGTTTAAAGTGATAAAATCTTATCGGATTAATAAATAAAAAAAGTTCATTATTTTTTTAGATTATAATATGCACACGATTAGAGTCAGAGTTGAAAAACATCAATTGAAATAGGTCCTGGGTATGACGGTAAACTGCATCCAGTAACAAGATTGGGAGGTTTAGAGGAGCATGGAACCACCTCTTAATTGCTGTTGTTCCCAGGTTCAACCTGACCCAGAGTGGTAGCACCTGTTAGGGTCTCAGCTATGGGCAAATAGTTAACACTATGTAAGTATAAAAATACACTTTTAGAGAAAAATATAAATTTTTGAAGTAAAAATATTACCAACAATACATTAAAAAAAAAAAAATTATTACCATAACACAATTTTGAAGGAAAAAAAAAAAAAAATCATTACCAGTAATACATTTTTGAATATAAAACTACAAGACATGTTCAGGTTTCTATAATGAAAAAAAAAAATTTCATCAAAATCTGACTAAATCAACCTTCTCACTATAACAGAACATTAAAAAAAAAATACCTTAAAATCCGCACCTTTTTGGCATTAAATAACCCACAGAGGTGTTGATATGCCAAGCAAAACTCAAAATCAAAGTCAACTCAATTGGAATATAAAATTTCAGAAGACATATTTTAAGTTTAAAAGGCAAAACTCATCAAAAGAAAAGATTGCCCTCCTCCCCTTCTTAGAGGCAAAACAGATTTTAATTGGTCCGGGGGGGGGGGGGTCTTTATATCTGATGAATTTATTCCAGGTAAAAAAAAGGTTTATATATATAAAAAAAAAAATAAGTTATGGTGAAGCTTGACATGGAGAGAAAGATAACACAAATACAAAAGACAGTTGAGAGAAGAGAGTAAAGAGATACAAGAGAGGAGAAAGAGAGAAACAATAGAGAGTAAGTGAGAGAAATTCAAGTGGTAAGAAGTGATATATAGGAAGAGAAATAGAAAACAAAGGGGTGTGAAGGAGAGTGAAGATGGAAAGATGAAGAGAAATGACAGGAGAAAAGAGAGAAGAAAAAGAAAAGGAGAGAGGATAAGGAGAGAAGTAACAGAGAGAAGGGGAAAAGGAAAATTAAGAGGTAAGGAGGAGATAAAGAGAGTACTATAATGAGAAAGATATAGACAACAAGGAGTGAGAGAGCAGTACAGAGAAAGAGAGAGAAATTAAATTTCTGAAATTGTCAGAGAGAGAGAGAGAGAGAGAGAGAGAGAGAGAGAGAGAGAGAGAGAGGAAACATCATTGTGGATGTTGAAACAGAAGTTGTAAGAGCCAACCAACCAGTAGTAAGAAGTATCAGGAAGCTAACACCACTGACTGAGTGACTGAATAAGAAGAGCTCCCATTGGTTGGATTGTAGGGCAAATGTCCACAAACATATGGTCCCCAGTGCACCACTAGCAAGTTAATAACCCTCAACCTCACAACTCCCTGGGCATCATCCAGATTTTATTTAACGTGAACAGCACTATCAACTTTTTACACAAACAGTGTTTACTTGAGGGAGATCCGAACATTTTCTTTGCCTGTGTACTTTTTCCCTTTTTTCCTTTCCTATTGTCTACCTGCCCTTTTCCTTCCCTGTGACATTCTCTATTTTTTTCCTTTTTCTTTCCTGTGGCATTTACCCCTACCACCTCCAACCTTGATCTACACCCACTTTTGTCATTCCTGTTGCTTTCCACCCCCACCTTACATTCATATAATCTTCACTCTGCCTTTCTTTTTCTATGGTCTTCACCCCCTATTTTTCATTCTCAGTGACCTTACTCTCTTTTCTAGTCTTTTATCTTCCCCACTCCCATACTTTTCCTTTCCTGTGATCTCTCTCATTGATCTCCACTGGAATGATGGACTGAACATACAATACACAAAAGAGAATCATTTGCTTATTTCAAATTTCTTTGTTGCTTTTTCCTCTTGCCCCATTCACAAGCCACAACTCTTCTTTCATCTTTGTATTTACAAAAAAACAAAACAAAAACAAAAAAAAAACAACAAAAACAAAACAATCACAAAGACAGAGTGACACACAAGCAGGTGGGCTTATCCAAAAGTAAGAGTTAAAAATCAAAGATACCCCCTCCCCTATGCTAAGGAATCTAATATGATTACACAATGTATAACACTTTAAGGATATTTAGTATCAGTTTGACATAAGGTCAGAAATCAAGAGCACTTCCATGCTTGAAAAAAATATTTCATAATAACTAAACACACACACAGATAAATAAGGCCAACCATAGTTTGCCACAAGACTACACAAGTATGGGGCATCTTGTGAGGATTGAACTCACTAGTACTAATACGTGGGACCATCTCATTAACCATTAGGCCATGACAAGAGTAAATATGAGTATGAAAATTGCCACATGTGCTATTTTCTAGTTTCAGCTTATTCATGTCTATTTGCATTTTAGATGGTAAGAAAGAAAAAAAAAAGAAAGAAAAAACTCAGTGACAGATGAAAGAATTGATGGGCAAGCAAAAGCCTTACTTTTGTGTAGAAGTCTTTTTGAGGCTGAGTGAACTGTCTGGATAAATAGTCCTTGCTCTTTCATCATGCACTTTTAACACACACACACTTAATTGGGAAGAGTGTGTTCTCTAAGGCAAGGGTTGGAAACCTTTTGCTAACTATGTGCTGACTTAGAGTTTTAAAATCATTCAGTGCCAGCAGCATAGGTATTTTTTATAAAAGTCAAGGTCAATATACCTGTTCTACAATATATTTCATGTAGTAATACATTCAATAATATGCAACCCACATTAACAGAAATAAGCAGTTCTTAAAAGTTTTTTAAAAACCTTTTATTATTAATAAGAGTCTTGCTCTTGCACAGACTTAGCCAATTGTTCAATATTGGCAACATACTTTGTTGCTTTGAGTTTTAAACAATTTTCTAAATGTTCAGGCATTAGGCAACTTAACACTGAAAATTTGCTCACAGGACTAAGTTGAACCAAAAGCTGAAAAAAGAGCAAAAAGCAATTTTCTTTAAACAGCAGCAAACTTTTCTAATTTCTGTCTTCCAGTGAATTCCTTAATTTAACAAATCGTGCTATTGGAAATTGTTTGGCGTGCCCCATGTGCTGTAGGTTTATCAACCTCTGACCTAAGGCAAAGTGTTTCACACAGATTCCTCAAATTTGATATGCAGACTTAGCAGACACAGAACAAGATTTTAAGGTTTAAAAAAAATAATAGTGTTGTAGAGTGGCTGACACCCTTGCAGCACTCTCAATGATGGGATAGCTCATGGCCTGAAATGGTTTATCTAAGTACAGAATATTAGCATTCAAGGTGTAATATTCAAGTGTCATTTGAGTAACATGTCACCATTTTCTGGATGTGATGCATGTGCCTGGGATATTTTTATCAGAATGGGTATCATGATAGATATATTGGACTTACTCGACAATAACAACACTAATAATAATGTTCTTCACTGAGAATGGAGGTATTTTTCTTTTTTTGTTATTTTGGATTTAACTTTAGAAGTAACCATTCAGTGTAAGGCTATAATTATTCTCTTATTATTTTACTGGAAACCTACCAAAAATATATGGAATCTATTTTATCTTTTTTTAATTCAATTACTAATAGCTACTAAAGTCTGTATAGAAAAATAAAGAGTGTTTTGTTTTTTTTGTTAACCTTGAAGTTTTATGTCAAATAAAAATAACTCAAAGTCTTAAATCAGAAGTTAGTTATTTACACCTTGTAAGAGATGAAAACTTGCTCAGAGCAACAATAAAAATGATTCCTTTGCCAGAAAAGTAGTCCCATGTAACTTCTTATCCAAAGGTAAACCAAATGAATGTCCTGTCTTTATTGTTCTTTTGTTAGTGGCGTTATCCATATGCAACAACGTTTATTTTCAGCCATATCAGTCATGGGGATGGATGGTGGTAGTTTTTTTTTTTTTGGTTTACATTGTGTGAATCTTGTTTGCAGCATTTTAGCCAGATTTAAAATACAGGGTTTTATTTATTTTAATCTGTAGAAAATTTTTCTGAATAAATGCTTTGGTGGGTTTTAGAAACTTAATTGGTTATCTTGCAAAATTTGTGTAGTTGGGCAGTGATATTAAATGAGAAGCATAAAACATAGAAATTGAGTGAAATGAGTAAGGAGAGTGGGAAGGAAAAAGAAACCAAAGTAGAGAGTGATTGAAATGGAAAGAGGGTGAAGGGAAGAGTCTAAAATAGAGAGGGGGGGGGCAAAAAGGAAGTAGAGAGTGAGTGATCAAAACAATGAGAAAGGTGTTCAAAACTGAGGCCAAAAAAGAAAGATGGAAAAAGAAAGAGAGAGAGCGAGTAAGATGTTAAAAGAACAGTAGAAAGAAAGAAAAAAGTAGAGAGAGAGAAGCTAAAAGTGTAAAGAAAGAGTGAGTGATCAAAACAGAGAGAGACTGAAAGAGAAAGTGAGAGAGAGTGGGCAAAAGACAAGTGGAGAGCAAGTGAATAAAATAGAAAGAGAAAAAGTAAAAAAAGCCAAAAATAGGAAGAGAGCGCAAAAAGTTGAAAGACTAGAGAGAAGGAGCACGAGAGAGAAACAGAAAGAGACTGAAAGAGAAGTAGAAAGAAGCAGAAAGTGAGAGTGAGGCTAAAAGAAAAGTAGAGAGAGAGAAAGAGTCTGAAACAGGCGATAGAGAGACAAAAAGAGAATTTAGGTACAACTCGATACAGTTGAATAGGTAAACGTTATTTTTCATACTAACAAGCAAGTGGTGTTAGCATAAACAAGATTCTGTTATAAGCCTCACCTCCAATTGAACAACCATCTTCGTCTAGACACCCCCACCCACAAATTCTCCAGACTAAATATAACTTTCTCTTTGCTACCACCTCTACCTCCACAACACACTGGAATTGAAGCTGGTCAACATCTGGAATCGAAACTGACCAACATCTGGACTGACACACTTGTTATTTCTATTTTCATTTGATCAGCAAAAAGTATTTTAAGAAGGTTTTTTTTAAAATTTAAGTAAGGTGACTACTGCTAAATGGTCAATTTTACTTTCATACCACCACCACCACTATGATGAAAGAGTAACAATAGTAAACAAAACCAGTATTCCAATAATAATAGGAGTACTAGGAATGATTAGAAAGTAACCAAATTAACTCAGTTTATATAATAGTATTAAAGATTTCTTCATGACAGTCAAGGTTAGTGGCAAGAGACATGAAAACATTTAAATACACTGATTGTTGTGTCTTTTACCCTTACCCCAATGTTCACACACTATCTTTTGTAGATATATATATATATCTCAGTCAGTCAATCAGTTAAGTGCCATACGTGATACATGATTTGGGCGTTCATGTCTCAAAAGAGACATGACCTACTGGGCAGAAGATTATCCCGCAGTAGGTTGCCATTGCTTTCTGCAGTAGACTGGTTGCCAGCCAAGGCTATAGAACCCAATCTGTCCTATGATTTAACCCATATATGGAGGGAAGAGATAGATTAATATCTTTCCTAAGGGTATTTTTACATAAGTGAATGCAACGAATTCAACTGGAATTCAAACTCGGCTCGCCAATTTGTCATTCCAAGTCAATATCCACTGCACCACAAAAAATTTAAATTATTATTATTTATCCTGTGTTCAGTGTTGTTAATTTTTAATCAACAATGTGTAAGACCTTTAACTAAATCGCTTTTAAAAATTTGAGGAATAAAACTAAACTGCTGGAGTTATTTACGAAAAAGTACTAGTTTTAAATGAATTGTCTTTTTTGTAGAGATAAGAAATTGTTGTTTTTTTTTAAGACTCAAACATGAACTTTATATTCTGATATTGGGAATTTGAATAATTAAAAAAGAGCAGAGCATATTTGTTCATTTTTTTTTTCAAATACAAAATATATCATTTATGTAACAACTATAAAGTATCGGCAATGATTCATCATACACATCTCACCAAACATCCTCATATATATATATATATATATATATATATATATATATATATATATATTTCCTTTCATTGACACTCCTTTCCTCAATTTATATATTTACAAAAAAACAAGTACTTGCTTTCTAATTAGAAAATGAGTCACTAAGCAAACACGCTATTTGGATCTCAACATACATGCAATGTTTATTTTAAAAACATTTTCTACTTACGAAAGGTTTAGTCAAGGGTATATCCTGATGTCTGCAGCTAACATTGAAGAAGCTAGATATTTGGGGTGAAAAAAAACAACCTTTTGTTGTATCTGCAGATGCAAAATAAACACTGTCTATATGTAAAAGAACTTAAATACTTTTAAGTAGTCACTCAAATATGATTTGATAGGAAAATGCTTAGTGGAGAAACAGTGGGAAATAAGAAAAAAGGTAAAAAACACATTGAAGACTGATTTTTTACATTACTGAAATAGAACTAACATTTAACCTTCATCCAGATCATTAGCATACTGACATTAAATGCTATTCAGTATCACCAATCCTCATTGGGGAATTAACATTGCAGCATACTCTATAATGAAATGTGTTAATCTAAAAGAAAAGACACCTTGGATATTATTAAAAGGTATACTTCAATGTGGTGTTAGCAAGCTTGTCTCGCTTGAATTATTACAATTGAGTAGTGATTTTGATCTTCACTGGGTGGCCCATATGTTTGGCCTCGTGACACACCTAAGTACATCTTAGAAAATCACCAATATATACATACACAGAAATACATAGGTGGAGAACCAGTTATTATCATGAATATTGGGAATATTCAGTAATCTCTTGAATTTGAACCTACTTACTTTATGTTAGGGATGTGCGTTGTGGTACAGTGGATATCGGCTCGGAACGAGAAATCGGGGAGCCGAGTTCAAATTCCAGTTGAATTCATTGCATTCACTTACGCACAAATACTCTTGGGAAAGGTATTAATCCGTCTCTTCCTTCCAGTTATGGGTTAAATAACGGGACAGATTGGGTTCTATAGCCTTGGCTGGCAACAAATCTACCGCAGAAAGCAATGGCAACCTACTGCGGGATAATCTTCTGCCCAGTCAGTCATGTCTCTTTCGAGACATGATCGCCCAAGCGTTTACCATGTATGGCACTTAACTGACTGACTGACTTTATGTTAGGTCAGTTGATTTTTCAACATATCAACCATTGTTGATTTATTTAATATCAAATTTTGTATGGGACACCTAGTGAGGATCAAACTCATTATTCCATAGTAATGTTCAACCAGACTAGCACCTGGAAGCGATTTTATTATGAAAATGAATTGGAAAGTGATTTTATTTATGAAAATGCATTCAAACTTTTTTTTAAGTTAGGTTGATTGACTGTATGACATATCAACTCTTGTTGGGTTATTTAATGTCAAATTATTATAGAGAAGACAGTCAAAACAACCAAATACTGTCACACTTTTACTCTATCAGTTTCTTTTCTCGCACTTCCTGCCTGTGGAAATCCCTTCTATAAACTTGCTTTTCTGATAGCTACAATCTCCAAGAGTTTAAATGCAATGTCAAATGCCATCTCTTATCCCCTTGACTCGCATCTTTCTCTTATCCTTACCCCAACACCCCCTGTATCTTGTTCTTCTCCCTTTTCACTTTACTCTCACACAACTCTCTTCATACCAATATTCCCGTCCTTCTCTTACCCATTCTCCGACACCCCATGTAACTGGTTCCGCTTTCTCTTTGCTCTCCTTTTATGTAGCCGTTTGCGCATAAGTGGCATTACTGCCTTGCTTGGGGTGAAACGATTATAAAAACAAGTCATCATGGGGATCAAACACACTACTCAAAAAAACTTAGTGAACTAATAAATATGTACATATAGATATGGTTGGTATACCGTAGCTGTCAGGAACAGGATGCAGGATCAAATGTTCAGAGCCAATATTTCTCTTGTAAATACTAAATACTACTGAGTTATTAAATGGGTGTGCCTGTGCCATAAAAAATGATGGCAAAGTATATACTGATGTACCTATTATTGAGTATCTTACATTGACACAAGAAAAAAAAAATATCCAAACCTGGAATGAAATATTAAACACACACACACACACACACACAAATAAATACACAATGGTCTTTATTGTAACAGAGGATATATATATTGATTGATTGTTTAATACTTAGTTTTTGGTCATAATAGGGTTAGACCAGTACACATTTGTATTAAAAAGTGTTTGATACAATCATATTGTAGAACTTTTGAATATTTCCCATTTTTAAATGAGTTATTTCGCTACCCAGGTTCTATCATGAGTGGTGTCTTCAGGTGAAACCTGGGTAGCAAAATAACTCGTTTAAAAATGGAAAATATATATATATATATTCTTCACTACTTGACATAATTATTGCCAAAAAATAAGGCACTGTTAAAGAGTAATCAGGCAGGCAGAATTTTCATAACTGTTAGTAAAGAGAATGAACAGAGGCAATGCTGGCTTGTTATTGTCTCTCTTTCCATGAGAGTGACAGGAGGGATATATATATATATATATATATATATATATATATATATAAAAACAAATTGCCATTACCACACCAAGATATGATACACTTCAGGAAAAAAACGAGGGATCATATTTTACTAATAAATTGAGATACAGCAGTATCAACACTTAAAATATGTTAGGCACCTTTTGACTGACCCTTTTTCAGAACAAAAATCATTGGTAGAAAATAGAACTGAGCAGCTATTTTCTACCGACAATTTTTGTTCTGAAGAAAGGTCAGCCAAAAAGCACCTAAAATATTTTAAGTGTTGATACCTCTGTATCTTATTTTATTAGTAAAATCTGATCCCACTTTTTTTCCTGAATATATATATATATATATATATATATATATATACACACACACACACACACACAAATACTCAGTGGTCTTTATTATAGTAGGGAGGATAATAATAATAATAATAATAAAGAAAATGTCAGCATAATACCGTGACATTCCAATAACAAACAACTGGAAATATCTATGAACATTTGAATTTTCTGATGAAAGAAAAGATGTAGATGAGACACTACTTGGTTTCAGTGAGAAAATGAAAAAAGAAGGGAAGAAAGAAAAGGCAATAACTGCCATAAGTGTCTCAGTAAAATGGAAAATTTCAATTTCAAATTTATTCATTTGTACCCCCTTACTTCTTAAAATAACGACCAGCATACATAATTATAATTGTTATGGCAATATTTTGTTAAACTCAAATGTTTAAAGATGCAATAGGGGAATTTCTACAGAGAGTTATTGTCATATAACTTGCCATGAAGACATGAATGATTTTTTTTTCACCTTGCTTTATGTAACATCAATCTTGATTTGATTTGTCTAATGGCATATCAACTGCTTATGGATCATTTAATGTTGTTCGACTTGGAACAACAAATTGGAGTGCTGTGTTCGAATTCCAGCTGAATTTGTTGCATTCACTTAGGCACAAATACCCCTGGGAAAGGTATTAATCCGTCTCTTCCCTCCAACTATGGGTTAAATAATAGGACAGATTGGGTTCTATAGCCTTGGCTGGCAACCAGTCTACCGCAGAAAGCAATGGCAACCTACTGCGGGATAATCTTCTGCCCAGTCAGTCATGTCTCTTTTGAGACATGATCGCCCAAAGCGTATATCATGTATGGGACTTAACTGACTGAATGTTGAAATTTAATTTTCTTGGGGGCTTTAAAGAAATATAAATATATGACGTGTTTCTGCTTTCACAATTGAATATATGGTAGTTGATACTCGTCTTTTTCGCCTATACATGTTTGAGTAGAGATAATTAATAGAGGTGGTGATATTTATGTTATATGTTCTGGTTTTGTTGAAGTTATATTTTGGTATAGAGTTTGATTCCTTTAAAAAAATGTAGAATATTATGTAGTTTAATACCATGAAACGTCTCTTTCATGTTGATTGATGTGTTGTTAGCAATATTTTTAAATATGAGGATGCATTTATATATAAAAATAATATTAATAATGTCTAAAAAGTTATAGTAAGGGATTCATTTGAGTCCTACTTGTTTTTACAATATTTTGAAATAGAGTTTGATTCCTTTAAAAAAATGTAGAATATTATGTAGTTTAATACCATGAAACGTCTCTTTCATGTTGATTGATGTGTTGTTAGCAATATTTTTAAATATGAGGATGCATTTATATATAAAAATAATATTAATAATGTCTAAAAAGTTATAGTAAGGGATTCATTTGAGTCCTACTTGTTTTTACAATATTTTGAAATAGAGTTTGATTCCTTTAAAAAAATGTAGAATATTATGTAGTTTAATACCATGAAACGACTCTTTCATGTTGATTGATGTGTTGTTGGCAATATTTTTAGATATGTTATAAGGATGCATTTATATATAGAAAATAATAATAATGTCTAAAAAGTTGTAGTAAGGGATTCATTTGAGTCCTACTTGTTTTTATAAAAATGTTTTAATTTCATGAAGTAGTCGTAAAAATAAAGAAATTAGAAATAGAATTTTTGGAAGATGCTAGAATGTCTGAGAAAATTCGAATAAAATGTAGAGAATTCTAAAATATGTAAATTAGTTGTTAGCATCTATAACAATAGGTTTTGGGAAGAGAGTAGTCAGTTGTTAAAAGGATTTGCTGATATTATCAACTCCGGCTTTGATTCAAGGATTTATATCCAGCCAAAAGAATTTCAAAGAAAAGTTGCTGACCAACTAAAACCTGAAAGAGAACCTCATGGAACTATATGGGTAAATAGATATTTTTGACTCTTTCAGTGACCATACTTAAAAATATTCTTTATATACACATTTGAGGATTTCCAAAAAGTATAGCACTTAAATTTCTTTGCTATCTTAACTGGGTAAAGATATTTAACAACTTCCTTCCCCTTTGTAACACTTCGCCTGCTAGTAGTAAACTGTTTTTCTTTTTAATGCAAAAACTGTATATTTGTAAATATTTTTATTTAATGTTTTGGTAAATTAAATATTTGTTTGTGATTTATCTCTGAGTTTTGGTTAATCAAACTTTTTTTTTCTTTTGTTACACTTAACACATAACAAATATAAAAATATATATGTATTTTTATACTTTCATAGGGTTTTATTTTTGTTTGGGTCACTATTTGCCCATCGCTGGGACCCAAACAGGTGCTACCACCTAGGGTCAGTGTGAACCAGGGAACAACAACAATTAAGAGATGGTTCCGTGCTCCTCAAAATCTTCAATCTCTTGATCAGAGGCCTTGCTGCCAGATGTAGTTTATCATCATACCCAGGAATAACATCAACCTTAGTTTTCAATATAATATTGCAATGCTTCTTGATATCATCATCCGTAGTGGTCCCACTTATATACTTCCAAGGCATGTTGGGATGATTATGTAACCAATGTATTTGTAAAAAGCAAAAATAAACCTGAATAACACCATGATACCATAGAGAAGCAGTGGCAATTGTATTGTTTACAGGATGATGTTGAGTAGCTACGGTAATGCCATCTATTAAGCAGAGGATGAACTTTCAAATCAGTGCGGTGTTCAAAATTAGACTTGATAGACAAGTTTGTTTCTATTTCTGAACGGTTGTAACTTGAACGCATCTGAATAGAGGACCACCCGTATTGAATAAACACAACTGTATGTGTGTAGGAGTTCAATCAATAGAATTGTTGTTTTGAATCCGTCAGATTCAAAATAGAATTCTTTTTAATGTTTTGAAATTCCTCCTACTTTGATGAAATTAAAACTAAAAAGTGTAATGGAGAGTTGTTACTTGGCAGATACTAATCAGTCAATAGAGAAGGTATATTTTTGTGTATTTACCTTGCATTTTTTAAATAAATTTATCTTCAATTTAAAGCATTCATACACACACACACTGGATGTGCGTTGTGGTGCAGTGGATATCGACTCGGAACGATAACTCAGGGAGCCGAGTTCGAATTCTAGTTGAATTCCTTGCATTCACTTACGCACAAATACCCTTGGGAAAAGTATTAATCCATCTCTTCCCTCCAGTTATGGGTTAAATAATAGGACAGATTGGGTTCTATAGTCTTGGCTGGCAACCAGTCTACCGCAGAAAGCAATGGCAACTTACTGCGGGATAATTCTTCTGCCCAGTCAGTCATTTCTCTTTCGAGACATGATCGCCCAAAGCGTGTATCACATATGGCACTTAACTGACTGACACACACATTAAAAATGGATGCTTGTTTTCCAATATGGAAAGAAAAAAATTATTACCCTATTTTAAAATATTTGCAAAAAATTAGGGAATTATCCATTTCAAACAAAATATTTCCAGTGATTCAATGAATGCATAAATTGTATACCAAATAGGTTAATGTATGTGTGTGTGTGTGTTAATTTCCAAGTTTCGATCAAACTGGGTGAGTTTTCGGTTTTTATTATCTGATTAATTTTATTGTAGGATGTGCCTTGTGGTGTAGTGGATATCAGCTCTATTTTGAATTCCTTGCATTCGCTTATGTGCAAATACCCTTGGGAAAAGTATTAATCCATCTCTTCCTTCCAGTTATAGGTTAAATAATAGGACAGATTAGGTTCTATAGCCTTGGCTGGCAACCAGTCTACTACAGAAAGTAATGGCAACCTACTGCAGGATAACCTTCTGCCCAGTCTGTCATGTCTGGAGATATGATCACTCAAATGTGTACCACATACGGCACTTAACTAACTGAATTTTATTGTATAATAAAGCAAGGGATTTTCATGACCTACGACTTACTCCTTAAGATTCAGTGATGACACACAAAATTAATAAATAAAAACGAATGTTGATATAATCATACTGTCATAGCAGTCTCCTTAAATTGAGATGCATGGTAAGTCTATCTCATATACATGTAGATAAATAGATAGACAAAGAGAGAGAATGACAATCATACACACTAGTTATTTATAATGAGTTGCCTTTTATTAAATAAACATGTCAAAACTTCATTCACTGTTTATGAATTTTGAAACTGTTTAAAAATGGAAATATTAAAAACAAAACAAAAGAACATGCACACACACACACACACAGATTGATCGATTCATTAATTTTCAATGGCTTATCAACCCTTCACAGGTTATTTAAAGCCAGAAATAATTTTTACATCATAAATTTTTTTGATAAAATAATGAGAGTGATACAAATTTGACTAATTCATATCTGGAAGTAGAAAAAAGGGGATTCATACCATTCCCAAGGGTATTTACATGTAAGTGAATATGAACCCAAATAGAATTGGAACTTGGCTCCTTTGATTAATAATTCTGAGTCATTATCCATTACACCACCTGTACATAAAATCTAATTTAATTAATTTTCCCAAGCAGTCACCCATCTAGATTCTGACTTGCCTCAACATTGCTTAACTATGGTGATTATATGGGAACCAGTGTTTCACCATGATATGGCTGTAAGCTACACTACCCACATATACAAGCTTACAGCACTTGATCTTCCCAAGTGGTCACCCATCTAGGTACTGACTAAGCTCAACATTGCTTAACTTCAGTGATTGCATGGGGGTAGGAACACTGGGTGTTTTCTTGTGATATGGCTGTAAGCTCACACAGTTCTGATGTGGTCTTTATCTTGACTGTTATCAAAAAACAAGTGTTTATAAAAACATTTCAAACAAATGAGGTTAGTAGAACAACATTATTGACTTGTCAATATCTTTCTATTTGATTGTGAAACTTTATCATAAATAGTTTATGAACTTTATTTACGACAAAGTACCAGCTGGTGTGCATTGTACTGCAATGGATATCGGCTTGGAAGGAGAAATCAGAGAGCCAAGTTTGTATTACAATTGCATTTGTTGTATTCACTTACGTGCAAATACTTTTAAGTAAGGTGCCAATCCGTCGATTCTCTCTCCAGTTATGGGTTGAATAGCAGGACAGATTGGGTTCTATAACCTTGATTGGCAACCAGTCTACCACAGAAAATAATAACAACCTACTGCAGAAAAATCTTTTTCTTTTGAGACATAATCGTCAAAGCAAGTACCACATATGGCATTCAACTTACTGACTGATTAGTGGTTGTCTTTTTCAGATTAATTCAGAAAATGTTTTATGCTCTTTGACATGCATTTTTGCCTGAAATCCAACATGTCAAGATGTTCAAGTAGCTTCTTGTGTTTAATGGTATCAATTGTTTTCATGGATAATATAAATAAAACTGATATTTACTAAGCTTAAGTTAGTATGGCACAAGGCCAGATGGATGAGAAGAACATGTGACATTCTTCCAAAATGTTTCTTTCATTGTTTCATATTCTCTCACACCCTTGTGTCTTTATTTTCTTGCTTGGTGTGAAATGAGTATAAAAGAAAAAAAAAGAATAATGTTCTTTAACACAAAAATTAATATGACATCAGTTTGAATATATCATATCATTCTTTTTGATAAATCAAACCAACATCTTGTTCCTGAAGATGACCAAATAATGGTCAAAAATCCTAGAGCTGATACTAAGAATTATGAATAATTTTTGAAATTAGAAAATCAACCGTTTTTATCTTGCATGTAAACATGAAAAATAACATGAAAAAATAATATGTTCCTTGTCTGTCAAATTCAATAATACATGTAAAAGTTAAACAAATCTAGATAAGTAAAAGCCACTGAGGAATTTATTTGAAAAAAATTTGACATTATTCTTTATCACTTTTAGCTTGAAACTGGTATTCACTTAGATTGCTTCATAAATCATTTTGTACTATTCTAGTAGATCTATCAGGTCGACATTATATATATATATGAAAAAGCTATATTTAGGCAGCAAGTATTCATCTAAATTGATAAAATTAAAATATATGCACACAATAAATTACATCATGTACACTTCAAAATACCTTCTCTTATGGTGAATGATATTTTATTTAATGTGAGCTGTCTGTTTTGTATAATAATAGCTTCTAGAGTTTAGAATCTTTCCCTGCATCAGGTGCTGTAGAGTATTAAATAAATAAAGTGCATTTTTTTTATGCAGGCTCATTCCCAATAGCCAATACACATGATGTAATGCTAGACCATTTCAAACGTCTAGCTTCCCCAAAAATACCAGGATGGAGACAAAGGAAGTCTAACTACTGCACAGGCACCACATTGGTTCTTGAAAATGACTGCAAAAGTCCTATAGGGAAATTAATGACAAAGTGGAAAAAGTTTTTATGTTTTGTCCTTTAAAAATTCATTAGGATGAAACACATTGCACAATTTCTTTTTACATATTGTCATTAATTTTCCTAACATTATTTTGGCATTTAAAAATTTATATATTGTTTTCTCATATAAAGTAATAAAATGTATGCAGTAAAAGCAAATAACCCTGAATAGTGAGACATTACAATTATGCCCTCATGAAAATTCAAAATTGGCATAACTGAAATAGAACTAAGTGACAAACTTCTCTACATTAATTCTATTAACGCTCTATCCTTACTTGATATCAAGCATATCTAATGTAGAAAACGTCTGCACCAATTGTTTTTAAATTTTACTATAGCATTTTAATCGAATACGAGCGTGTTTTTATATACCTAATATTAAAAAATATATATTTTGCAAAATCGCTGAGAGCCGAGGCAAAAAACTTTCATTTCAATATGGACGCCTTTACAGAAAACTTTGTTATTTCATAGAAAACACAGGAAAACTCCACATTTAATGCAAAAAGAAATTATATGTTCTAGAATTACTGTGAGCAAATATGAAACTTATACACAAACGATCTATATAAATAATTTTACACGTTTCTCAAGTCTAGTGCACATTTCCCATTTCATTGTTTTAGTTAATAAATTTCTTGTTCTATTTTTTTTTTTTTAAACCTAAATGCATTTTTTATTATTATTTCTATTTTGGCGGGTGTAAACAACAGAAACCACTTTCCTTCTTTTATAAAATATTTCTTCAATTTTTTTCAATGAATTATTATTGATATCCCATTTATTTTGTTGGTTTAGTACATAAATTTTTCAAATTAACCAAACTGAGCCACAGTAACGTGTGGCTGGGTACAGCTAGTGTATATATATATATATATATATATATATAGAGAGAGAGAGAGAGAGAGAGAGAGAGAGACACACACACACACACAGGTGTACAAATGCATCTTTTTTTCATGTAGAGACTGAATGCACAAGTTAAAGGCTATTCACTTTCGCTTTTTTTCACTTTTTAATAAAACAAAATAACAATAAAAACTTTTGCATATTCTCAATGGAGATTTTGCCTGTGATGTGCAACATTGTTTTATCAAATTTAACAACCAACTTTCAAAGAAAATCACCCCCACCAAAAACAAATAAAACTGTTTCAGTGTTATTTCTGAACAGTTCTTTTACAGTGACACCCCACCTCATACCATCAGCCACCCTAAAGTGTGGACTGCATACAACAACACCTGCCCAGGATAACTGTAGCAGTCAAAAAGTTGCCATTCTAAATAAAGACAGAAGTGGCCCGTTTTCTCAAGAAGGGAAAAATTCAGAATGACTTTTTGTGTGTGTTTGTGTGTGTGTGTGTGTGTGTGTGTGTGTGAGAGAATATTTCTAATGTGTATGCAGCTAAAAATCGCAGCTGTTAATAATTACTTCTAGAACATATCTATCTCTCTAAGACTAAATATATTTATAACACACACATATATGACTTCGTATTCATCTCTCATATATTTAAGACTATTTATATCTATTAATAATTATATATATATATACGACTTCGTATTCATATCTCTCATGTACTTATAACTATATCTATCTATAAATAATTATTTATATCTATCAATCTATATATGTATACACACACACACACACACACACACACACACACCTTTATAACTATCTTACTTTTTATATATAACTACCTGACATGTCATTAAAAAAAAGAACACTGTTGTTCAATGAAAAAAGTCTATACTACTGCTTATATATTTTTTACATTTCAGCAAACCCACTCTTCAGCCTTTTTCATGTGTGTATGTCATTTTTTGGCCTGTTCCTGTTGAATCTGTGTTGGTGGATTTTCACTAACTAATCGCATTTTAAGAATAAAATAACAAGAATTAACTAATACAAATATTCCCAATCAGGCAAATCGATCCTTGAGGATGGCCAGCATGTACACAGCTGAAACATTTTGTCTATAAAAACTAAGAAAACAATCATTGAAATAAATCCATATATAATAAAAGAATATTTGTTCAATAGTCCCAATAATTGTTCACATGTTAATGACTCATTAAAGATTGTATTTTTCAGATCAGGAAATATTGTCCTAGATGCTGTTATTTTGCTTTTGGTCTTTGCCAGATCTTCATTTTATTTGTTGATAGTTAATTAAAAAAAAAAGAAAACAAAAATAAAAAGAAGCTTGCAGAATTTGTGGTGATGAGAGATTTCATTTATTTGCCATATTCTGCTCAAGTCATACTTTGAACAGCTCAAAGCACCGCGTTAGACAAAGTAAACAATTGATAAAAGTAAATCTTCATAATTATCTAATGGATTGACTTTAGTGACCCAAGTTTTTCTGTTAAGTCAGTTCACAAAAGTACACATTAAAGACAGAGTTTTGCAAATGGCAGACAATTTAGTTTAAAAAAAAAAAAAGAAAGAAAAAAAAGTGCTTCGTAAGGTAACCAAAGCTATTTTGTAATCTGCCCTACATTTTTAGAGTGAATGCAAGTTTTGGAAACTTTAGGCAATACAAAATAAGACAAAAAAATATATATATAAAAAATCCAGAGAAAGAAAGGAGGGATAGAGAGAATAATGGACGAATACAAACAAAGAGGAAAGCAGAAATAGAAAGGACAGAAGGACAATAAGAGAGAGGGAGAGGGAAAGACTCGGAATGAAAGTGAAATGAGAAAAAGAAAGAAAAAATAAGGCTAAAGATAGGGTTAGAGTGAAAAAGAAAGAAAATTAAATAGAGAGAGAAGTGAAAAGAGAAGGGAAAGAGAAAAAGAGAGAGAAATACAAAAATGCACATGGAAGCATAGAAAAAGAGGGACAGGAAGACAAAGAGAATGGAGAGAGAGAGAAGCAGAAGAGGAAGAGAAAAAAAGAAGGATAAAAATAGGGTTAGAGGAGAAGTGGATAAAGAGGCAAAGAGAGAAAAGAGGCAAAGAGAAAGCATAAAGATAAGGATAGGGAAAAGGAGAGAGTCAAGTAAAAGAGGAAAGAAATGAAGAAAGAAAAATGAATGAATTTTTAAAATGAAGGAAAAACATTTAAATAAACAGAACAGATTACAAAGAAGAAAAACCGTGAAAGAAAATAGTGAAAAAGTACGGAATAAAACATGGCTAGGAGGAAGGGGTTGGAGATGTGAACGAGTTTCTGTAAAGCAGGTTCTAGTAATTCCGGCCTGTGCAAATGCAGGATATCATGTCTAACTATTTAGCATTTGGCATCAAGTCTTCAATTATGCTAGAGCCAACATAAGCGGAGATCGTTGCTGGGGGCGACAGGAGATGGAACAGAGCAAGGGGGGGTTACTAGGGAAATAGACGCCACAACTGAACAGTGCAGTCTGGAGTGGGACGTTGGGGGTGTTGCAGGCAGGTCGCAAAATGTGGAAAGCAATAGGAAAATGCAACCTGCAGTTGGCTTTGCCAAGGGTCTTGTCCACCTCTCCCACCAGTCCCTTTATTCCCTCGTCACCTCTCCTCCCACCCTGGCCCCTACTTCCCCAGCAACACGTTGCCCTTGTCAAAGCCAAAGGGAAACCACCTTCTCCCTCAATGTCACATTATTGATCGAGTGCGTGTGTGCATGCGTGGTGAGGCCAATTCAGAAGAATAGAGGATTGGGTATGGGGATATGCGTTGGCTGCGTTGGTTGGATTTAATAGGCAAAGTGTAGAGGGATCATGGGATACATGGGTTGGTGGATGGGACTGATGGCGGTTAGGGGAAGTTGGGAACGAAATAAGGAATGAAGGTTAAGTGGCAAGGAAAGGGAGTTTAGAAAAAGGGAATGAAATGAGAGAGGAGGAAAAGGGACAAAATATAGTAGGAGAAACTGAGGAGTGATGGAACACAAAAAGAAGAGGAGAAACAAAAAAGGTAAAGGGAGAAAGAAAGAGAGTATAAAAGAGAAAAGGAAAGACAAGAAAGAATGAAAGCAGTGAAGGAAAAAAGATAGCAAGGAGAGAAAAAAGAGAAAAATGATTGACAGAAAAAGATAAAAGGAGAAAAAGGAAATGAGAGAGAAAAAGAAAGGAGAGCATGAGAATGAGATGATAAAGAAAAAGGAAGAAAAAGAGACAGTAAAGAATGAGAAAATGAAAAGGTGATAATGGTTGACAGAAAAAAGATAATGGAAGAGCAAGGATACAAACTGAGAGAAATAATGGAATGGAAGAGAGAGAGAGAGAAAGAAAAGGAGAGTAAGGAAGGAAGTTAGGGTTAAGAAAGGAAAAGAGAACAAAGAGATGAGGACATAAAAGAAAGGGAGAGCAAGGATAGAGATAGGAGAGAAAAAGAAAAGGAGAGCACAGATGAAGACTGGGCAAATAAAAAGGAAATGAGCAAAGATAGATACAGGGGGACAAAAAGAAAAAGAAGAGCAGAGAAGGAGAGCAAGGATAGATACAGGGGGACAAAAAGAAAAAGGAGAGCAGGGATGGAGAGAAGCGGGAAGGAGAGCAAGGATAGAAGCAGAGGATAAAATTGAAAATAAGAGCAAGGATGGAGAAAGGGGAAAAAAGGAGTGGATGGTCTGCAAAAAGGAGAAGGAAAAATAAAGAAACAAGATGGTGGGGGAAGAATTGACCCAGATAGAATAAATGGAAATAATATGAAGGAAAGAAAAGAGGAGTGGAAGCTGGCAGAACTCATTAAATGATTCATCAGACAAATTGTACAATACAGACGGGTTACCTCATCTGTCTCTTGCAAGTACAAGAAAACATAAACACTATATTTATATATAGTGTTTATGTATATAAATATATATCTACACACACAGAGGCACACATATATGGACAATGCACAAACATGTCCTACATAAGTTTCAGAATCAATCTATTATCTACAGGTTCTTGCTTCTTGTTTCGTAAGCATTTGACAGATGAAGAGGAGTGGTAATTTCTAGATGAAACCAGACAAATGAAAAGTTTGCTCAATAATTTTTCAAAAACAATTTAAATCAATCCCAAAAAGTTAACTGATTTATTTTTAACTTAATTGGAAGAGAGATAAACATTTCTCAAAGCTTTTCTCCCTCTATACGTTGTACTAACATCTATAGAAGTTAATATTATTCCTGTCCAAATATTAGGTATGAGGAGTTATCATTATTCAGATTATTTGCATGTAGACTATTATCTATATATTTGTTATAAAAAACATGTTGGCTGTTTTGATCTATGGCCTTCATCAGGTGCTTGCCAATCCTGTTGAATGTTAGATGGTACTTTTTCAAATGCAATTTTATAAGTTCTATTTTATTAAATATTTTCTAGGGTATTTTTAATAAAAATATATAACATTAATTTGGACCATAAAAATTATAAGGGGAATGCATGAAGTGAATAAGACTGTTCATTTGCTATTAATACAAAATCTGTGAAGAGTGAAATGAAAATAAAATATATATATATATATATATATATATATATAGAGAGAGAGAGAGAGAGAGAGATAGATCTTATGATGACACACAATAGAAAAATGTGATGATTGGAGAAAGAGAAAGAAAATGAAGAGAAGTAGAAAAAGAGAAGGAAAGGAGATGAATGGGGAAAGAGAAGGAAAGGAGATGAATGGGGAAGAGATGAAAAAGGGAGAAATTGAGAGAGAGATGGAAAGGGGAGAAATTGAGAGAGAGATGGAAAGGGGAGAAATTGAGAGAGAGATGGAAAGGGGAGAAATTGAGAAAGCAAAGGAAAGGGGAGAAACTGGGAAATAAGAGGGAAGGAGAGAAATTGTGAAAGAGAAGGGAAGGGGAGAAACAGAGAAAGAAATGAGATGAATGGAGAAAAAGAAGAAAAGGAGATGAATGGAAAAGAGAACGATAGGAGAGCAACTGAGAAAGAGAAGGAAAGGTGATAAATAGAAAAACTGAAAAAAGGTGTTAAAAGAAAGAAAGGAAAGAAATGGAGAAAGTGAAGAAAAAGAGAGAAATGGTGGAGAGAAAAAAAATAAAAGATGGAGAAAATAAAATATATAAAGGAAGTGAGTGAGAGAGAGTGGAAAAGAAAAACTGGGAAAATAAGGGAATTTGCATTGTTGGGAATCTTATGCCTTGCCCTCAGGGTCTATCAAGCATTAGACTAGAAAGTCTGCAATAATAATTCAGATTTATTGGGAAATAGAGAGGTAAACATGTTAAGGCGACTCAAATCAGTGGTTTTTTTCTATGCGAATGTTGATTTCTAACAATCCAGGTCAAGTTGATTTGTTTGGTTGCCAAGAAGAGAAGAAAATGAAAGTGAAAGGATTCCACCTTCTTCACACTAGAATATATTATGGCTCTTTACTAATGCTAATATTAACAGTTTTCTTATAAGGAAACATTCAGGATTCATTGACCCTGCAGCCAGTGCTAGCTGAGTAAAGATTTTCTTCACTCTCCGGCCATTAAACTTGGATCAAAGTGCATTATTTGTTCTTTCATCTCTAATAGTAATCTAAACTTATTTATAAATGGAACTTCGTCTGTGTGTGTGTGTCCATTACCTCTAGACTCTGAAACTGCTGAACGGATTTTCTTGAAAATTTACAGTTGTACTATAAGCGTCTGCAAGTGTTCTTAGATAGGTTTTGTGTCGAGGTACTCCTGATTAATATTGAAAATCCAAAAAATCTGGTTATAGGAGTGTTCCAATTTTAATCATATTTGATACACTCATAGACAAAGACATAAGAAATGATATTCAGAAGTTTCAAGGTTGCAGTTCTTACAATAGTGCAGAAAATCAATAATATATGTATATATAAAAGCAAGATGTTTGTGTGTGTGTATCTGTTTATCTGCCTGTATGTCTGTAATTTTTCAGCCCTTTTATTTTAGTTTTTGCTTCGGGTTTGGCTCTAAGTAGGTATAATTGTAGTTCTTAGTCTCAGTCATGATACCATTTACTCAGAGGACTTATTTAGCCTTCCAAATTCAGTTTACAACAAAAAAAAAAAAACTTATTTGATCTCGATACAAGGAAATCAAAATTTGACTTACATCCATTCATTTTTCTTTTAGTCTATGGTTTTGCTTTAACTGGAAACAACTATTGCTTTTTAGTCTTTCGTGCCAACATCCAAAGAGTCTGAGCTCCAGGACCATGGATTAGTTTTAAAGCTTTCATTACACCCGAGCAACGCCAGGCTATAATGCTAGTGTTAACATAAGTTGTTTCCTTATAATAAAGTTTACTGAATGCTAAAATTATCCAGATATTAGTGCTTTTCCATGAGCAAGCCTTCATTCCTGACCACTGACAATCCCTTCTTGATTTTCATAGTGCCACATAAATACTGAGTGCTGAGAATGGCTGAAAATGCTTTGGCTGATTATGTCAAGTCTCTCTATGAGGGTTGCTGGTACCATGTAATCCGGTACTATCTGCTACATGGTTGGGTCATCAGCAACTAAACCAGTTCCCCCACTAGACATTTCTAGTGAGGAGCGTGACTAGACACCCATCAGTATTACAAACAAAACTTGCCAAAGAGTGAATGGATCTTTTTGTAGGATCAACAGCTGTCAAACCCAGGGCTCTATAGCAGTGTATGTGTAATGCCTTATTGCCATCACACTGTAACAGCTGAATATCTGTGACCAAGGTGAGCCTTCAAGTAGGAGGACATTAGCTGTGGTTTAACCTGGAGAGTAAGATCTTTGCCAGATCTTTCTGTCCAAGACACACAATAATAGAGAACTGATTAGATGCTCAGCTGAACAGTACCCCAACAATCACACCCAGCCACAGAACTTATAATGATGATGATAACGATGCATTGGCTGATAGCTTCTTTGGCCTTCTTTAAGTACGTGTTGTAGCCAGTGGCCTTTATATGTTACTCTCAACATTATTTGGTTGGTTGAGTTTGTATTATTTAATCTAAAATTTAAATATTTAGAGCAATTTTATGGCTAAATATATTTTGAACGCAACTTTATGCCTTCAACTACAAATAAAATGTAATTCTATTACAGAAATGTATTGCTAGTCAGTTTGCTATAAAATGTATTTTTATACTTTCATCGTGTTTTGTTTTTCTTTGTTGCTTCACTATTTGCCCATAGCTGGGACCCTAACAGGTGCTACCACCCCAGGTCAGCGTAGACCTAGGAGCAACAGTAATTAAGAAGTGGTTCCATGCTCCTCAAAATCTTCACTCTCCTGATAAAAGGCCTTGCTATCAGATGTATTTGCCCGTAGCTGGGACCCTAACAGGTGCTACCATCCCAGGACAGCGTAGACCTAGGAACAACAGTAATTAAAAGGTGGTTCCATGCTCTTCAGTATATTCAATCTCCTTATAAGAGGCCACGCTGTCAGATGTATTTGCCTATAGCTTGGACCCTAACAGGTACTACCACTCCATGTCAGAGTGGATGCGGGAACAACAGCAATTAAGAGGTGGTTCCACACTAATCAAATTCTCTAATCTCCAAATACCTGGGACTAAACACTATTCAGCCTAGTATCTTCATATTTGTTTTATTACAGAATTTCGGCTGATTCTCTCTCCAGCCTTCCTTAGTTGTTTTCAGTGCTTGGTCTTCAGAAGCTACTTAGAACTTTTCTCTTTTTTATCTCAACATGAACACTGTTAATGAAGACTTTTAAGATTAATTATTGTTTTGTTTTTGCAAAAGCAAATGCAAGTCTGCATTCATTGAGGGTGACTATTGCTTCAATGTTTGTGACCTGGTGCTCTCATTCATATCTCTTGCTATCAGGTTCAGATGACAAAGAAACTTGTTACAGTCAATCATCACTGATCAGACCCAGAGCTATCACCAATCACATACTTTGAACCTATTTGGGCATAAGCTCAACCCAGACCTCAATTGGAACTTGAACATACAATCCATTACTAAAGATGTTGGAAAATCTGTATTTTATTAATTAAACATTAACTCACTTCTAAAATGTATTTTATCAATATCATAAAAATAAAACAATTAAAAAAAATTAACTACTTAAATACTTATTTTAATTTTTTGAATTATTTTCGAATTAATTATAGATTACAATAATTGTACCAAAATTGGAGTACTGTTGCCATATATATGTCTTGATAGTCCAAAAGTAGCACCATGTCCTTGTGGGTGACCTTATTTTTCTCCTCACAACCCATTTGTCAGAGACAAAGCATTGCAAGTCTCTCACTGATCTATCACAATTTCCATAGAAAGTATTCAGATGAATTACTTTACTTAGTTCTACCTGTTCTAACGTTAATGGCTGAAACCTGCCATACCTCACACATTTTAGCTAACCACTCTCATTCTGTTTGTAGTTCATTGTTGAGGTGTAAGTTCCACTCAAGCAGCTTCTTAAGAACCGGTGTTTTGTGGAATCAACTCCAAAGATGATGCTTCTCTGATCATTATGATCATAATCTGTTCAAGTCTAGAGTTAATCGTAATCTTCCCCACATGTCCCTATAACCATTTTACATGGAGTGGCTCTTCAGCCTTGTACAGAGTTAACATCATTGTTTGTAAAAAACAAAAAATCATAGATATGAGCCATTTATTCTAGAATTACTTAAAGGATGACAAGATAGAGAGGAAAAGGGAGAGAGAAAATACAGACTGACATGTAAGTAGGAAAGGAGTGGAAAGCTGTCCAAAACATACATTATATATTTAGCAGTGTGTGTGTGTGTGTACCTGTTGCAGTTTCGACCTGAGTCAGCCCAGCCAGAATCTGACATCTGAATGTTTAGTGAGTCATAAATGAAGCTCTAACACTTACTTCATTCATACATTATGGAAGCCTCAAATGGACATAATATGTCATGCATGGCACATTCTGGGCCAACCCATCACAACACAGCCTTGCCCCTTCACTCCCTCTGCCCCAGTGGCCCAAGCCACTGAGTCAAGAGGAGGATTTACTTCCGGGTCTAGGTGTGGATGATAACAGCTACAAGACCAGAAATCCACACCTTAAAAAAGTCTTTGTCATACAGACTGCTTTATCATTTACATCTTCATAATTTGGGGAGGTTGCTTTTTTTTAAATTTTTTATTAATAGAAGTTGGAGGCAATGTTGAGGTTATTTTTCTTCTTAATAAACAAAAAAAAAAAAAAATAAGAAGCTATCTGTCATCATTACTCAACTGCAATTTTGATGGTGATGAGATTAAAAAATTTTTTTTAAAATCTCATACATAGAACAAAAATAAAATTCAGGGCTCAGGATATTTTAAAATGAAGGATCAACAGTGACTAAAATAGGAGTTACAAAAACAAGATTATATTTCAGCAGCTTCTTTTCTTGCAATTCTCGCCTGTGGAATTCTCTTCCGTTTACTTGCTTTCCCAACAGTTACAATCTCCAAGAATTTAAATGTAAAGTCAATAGTCATCTCCTATCTCATTAACCTGCATCCTCTCTCTCTCTCTCATGCTCATTTCTCCATCCACTCCACTCTCATCAGTATTCTTATCCTTCTCTTGCCCACTTCCTGACACCCCCTATAACCTGTCACTCTTTCTCATAACTTTCTTCCTATGTAACCCCCTGAAAAACAGTGGCAGTAAAATGCCTTGTTGATACTGAGGTTAACATCAAGTGCCATAAGTCTTTTATCTTGGGAGAAATCTTCAGGGATAATGCCTGATGATAGCATTTAAATATGAAAGATTGTTGCCACTTTCTCTCTCTCTGTGTAATATATATATATATATATATATATATATATATATGCTGGCATGTGTATACACTGCTTATATACAATACGTTAAAATTTCCCTTCCCTGTTTCTATGCGCCTATGGTTTAGGGGGTAGCAACTCTGACTGACATGAAATCGGTCGAGTTTCGATCCCGGCCAGAAGCAAGTGAATGTGTTTAGCCACACTGATGAGCTGTGATACAGTGAAACAGGCTTGTATGTGGAAGACTAATATATATATATTATTGTAATATAATTAATTCAACATTTTTGCAACATTTTTGGGGTGACTTACAGAAAATATTTTTTTTTAAGAGCGAAATGATGAGACATTGTTCTTTCAATGTCAAAATAGAATGTACAATTTTGTAGTAGTTTGTAGTTTGCACATGTTCTAACGTAATAATAAATTATATATTACATTATATTAGAATGGGTTTAGTTTGGAGAATTGAAAAATATTTGGAGGATTTCAATTTTTCTTTTCATTTCCCATTCATATAATCAAAGTCCTGAAAATTGAGGTATGGATAATCAAGAAAGAACTGTCATAAATAAATGTTGGCTCTGTAGAAACAAAACTTATATCATCAACTGTATAACTAAAAACCAGCAAACTGACTCAGAAGAAATACAAAAGTAAGTATAAATGGGTGGGAGCAGCAATCCATTGGGAACTATACAAATGAGTAGAATCTAACCATAGAAGCCAACAATATATACACAAACCAGAATTAAAAAAGAAAATTCTTTGCTGACCGACAAGTAAAAGTAAATCAAGTAAAACCGTGGAAGTCATACTTCCAATCAGTCAGTTAAGTGCCATATGTGATACACGCTTGGGCGATCATGTCTCAAAAGAGACTTGACTGACTGGGCAGAAGATTATCCCGCAGTAGGTTGCCATTGCTTTCTGCGGTAGACTGGTTGCCGACCAAGGCTATAGAACCCAATCTGTCCTGTTATTTAACCCATAACTGGAAGGAAGAGACGGATTAATACCTTTCCCAAGGGTATTTGCACGTAAGTGAATGCAATTTCCAATAGATGACCAAATTAAAGTAATCCTGAAAAACTGAGAAAATATCTGAACTTTACCAGAGAACAGAAGAAAGTGCAGAACATAAACGTGGCAGTTGTGCCTAACATTACTGGAGCACTTGGAACAAAAAAAAAAAAAATCAATGAGTGAGATGATAATTATAGTAGCAGCAATAACAAAAGAGTTAAAATTATATTATCTTCTCAGATTTAGAATTAAAAATTTGAAATTGAATTGGAATTAAAAAAAAGTATGAAAACAATGTAAATAAAGTTTTTGTTTTGTATCATTTTAAGAATCCTAGGTTTCTATTTTTTCGCGGTGAAGGGAGTATACAGTGTGCGATAGATAAATTGTCGTCTAAATTATGCAAAAATGAACATAACACTCCATACATAATAATCAAAAGGGATGTAGTCTGGGTAGTTAGGTGTCCAGATGTAAGGGGTGATGTGGTCACAGAAATTGTCTGACAGCCATGACTGGGTTCTCCTGCTTGTGTGGCATGGTACAGAGTTCTGTTGTCAGATATAGAGTCTACCTGCAGCCACCCTCTTGACCCAAAGCACTTGGTGTAGGCCTCTGTGTTGAGTATGAGGGCCTGTTGAAAGAGGAATGGAGGCATAGCATCACCATTATTAGCGTTCACTCCAAACATCTTCGTAATCACCATTAGAGTCGTACAACTCTTTCTGAATCCTCTGCACTGTCCTTACATTGATACCCAAACACTAAGTTTGTATTGAAGCTTCTCACTCAAATGCTAAGTAGTACAGCATGTTGTTTCCAAATTTCTGGTGGACATTGTGAATTGTGCATGGTGCTCTTTTGCCTCCCACCCACCAAACAGATGGTGCCAAACTGAGCCTACTGTACTGTGCAACTGACAAAATTAAAAACAATGTGCATGTACAAAATTAGAAATAAAAAATGGTAACAATTTACTAATCGCACACAGTATTTCTAGATTTTCAATGAAGAAATTGGTCCTTTATATAGTGTGGTTTTTATAAACATTAGCAATGTGAGCATAAGCCAATCATCAGGTATCTGGTCATAATGTTCAGTCTATTATTTGTCTATATTTCTGAGATGAGGTAGTATTTACAGTATTTGGACTATTGTCCTCATATCTGTACCCATTTGTAAAAAAAAATAAAAATAAAATAAAATAAAAGGGTTACTGGACATTAGGTTTATAAGTCCCAAAAATTTAGCTGGTCTTAAGGACACATGGCCCAGTGGATATAGACATTGGTTAGTTCCTGACTTGACTCTTAGAGTTGTGAGTTCAATACCAGGCTACAGTAGTGGTGAACAAGTAACTTGCAGGGTTAGAGGGAGAAAACACAAGACTTCCAATCAAGGCTTTACACAAGGAATGAGGATGATATACCCCAGTGATTATAATAAAGTGTTTGGTTTGAATTCCTAGCACCTGAAGAAGGCCAGAGCGTACAACGGTCGAAAAGTCGTACAAATGGCAACAAAGATGAGGACAATAGTCCGAATAATGTAAATACGGTATATTCAATCTATTTTAGATTTTAAATCCTGTATTGCTAAAGGAGTAAATACTAATAAAGAAAGAATGAGAAAAGAAATTAGAAGAGAGAGAGAGAGAGAGAGAACAAGAAAGAGAAAAAATAGAGAAGAAGGAAAACAAAAGAGAGAAAGGAAAGAAGAGAGAGAAAAAAAGAGAGGGCAGAAAGGAAAGAGAATAGTAAGGGAGAGAAAGAAAAGAGGAAAGAAGTACAGGAAACAAGAAAAAACGAGAGGAAAGAGAAGAGCGCGAGAAGGAAAAAGATAGTAAAAAAAAAAAAAGAGAGGTAAGAAACGGAGAGAAGGAAGGAAGGAAGAGAGGAGAAAGAGGGGGGCAAGGAAAGGGAAAAGAAAGGAAAGAAAAAGTGAAAAGAATCATAAGGAAAGATTCAAAGAGTCAAAAAAGTTTCAAATGGAAGAAAATGGAAAAGAAGAGAATAAGAGAAAGGGAAATGGATGAGAATCAGAGGAACAAAGCAAGAGGAGAAAGAATCTGAGAGCGAAAGAGTAGAAGGAGAAAGCGAGGGGACAAGAGGAAAGGTGGAAGGAATAAAAAGAAGTATCAACTAATAGATTTAATATATATATATATATATATATATATATATATATATATATAATAATAATAATAATATTAACTATAGCAACAACATTACCAATAGTAAAACTAGTATTAATCAAGCTATAATTTAAATCATCTTGTACAACCCACTGAGAACAAGCTTGGAGGGAAAATAAGGGGAAGCAAAAAAAGAAACAAACGAAGTACATGAACAAAAAGTCAAGCACTTGTAAGAAAGAAAAAACCCCAAGACGAAAACTCTAACACTAGAGCCAATTTTCCTGATGAGCCGTTAGGCGAAACTGTGGTCGGTTGTTGGCTCTTGCTTAGATTTTCTGTATATATATATATATATATATATATATATATATATATATATATAAAATCAGCAAGCATTAATAACAATGAATGACTTAATCAACAGAAATATCTGTCTTTTTAGACAGACTTCATTACCATAGTCATCTGAAGATGAGTGGGTTAATTCAGAGCTAAGTTTTCTGTCTGGGAGAGAGTGGTGGGGGATTCATTTGGATGGATTCTGTACTGACTCACCTCTTTCATTCCTCTTCTTTTTTTTTTTTTTTTTTTAAAAAAACAAAAGAACTGTAAATAAATAAAACTGGAACAGAATGGGAAGACACAATGAAAGAAATGTGATCAGTTGGTTTTACTGTCCCTATCCATAAATAATTAGATGAAAAAAGAGAAAAAGAAAGAAAGGGGTAAGCAATTAAAAAAAGAAAAAAGACATTAAATTTGAATATTAAAACTGTCTTGTTATTCTACTCCATGTCTCAAGTGTTGTATACTGCAGCTGCTGGATCTGGACAAACAACAAAACACACACACACACATATATATATATATATATATATATATATATATATATATCAGAGGTAGAAACACTGATGTTAAGTCATTGGGTTTCAATCCTGGGTAAAAAGTGATCTGATGTCTAACCATACTGATGAGCTGTGATACAGTGAAACAGATCTGTCTGCAATGACTATTTATGCTCTCACACACTGATTGAGTACTCTGGAAGAATGGTAGACTTTGATAAAACAGTAGCTACTTTAGCATCTATGCATCGTCTATTCAGTAATGAATTAGAACACTCTCAGCTATTTGCGTGTGTATATATGATATACAAGGTAATATATTACACCAGGAAGAGTATAAAAGTAGACAGGTAGGTTTAGGTTTTTGAGACACAGCCTTGTTACAGTGACAAATTTTATCATCTTTGATTTTTGTGATATTTCAGCCCATGTTATCTTTGGCCTACTTCAGAGGTTTGTGTGAAACTTGGTAATCTGTAAATGATAAACTCATATCCTACTGATACGAATTTAAACTGACACTCCACCCGTTCACATACTGTGAATATTTTGCTTAAAGTTTCTGTTTTTTTTATGTCAGATGAAAATGTAAACATCTTCCAGCATATTTCAATTAAATTTTCATTTTTAAAAATTAGTCTATAATTATAGTTTAGATATATGAAGGAAAATAAAAAGGTCTCATTTCAAACAGACATCACTATCCTGGGTATAATGACAAACTACATCTAGCAGCAAGAGTTCTGATTGGAAGATTAAAGGGTTTGAGAAGCATGAAACCATCTCTTAATTGTTACTGTTCCCAGGTCCACCCTGACCTGGAGTGGTAGCACCTGTTAGGGTCCCAGCTATGGGCAAATAGTGAACCCCCCAAACAAAACTCAACTGTACAGTTTTATAATAAAATGACCAACAATATATTTTTATAGTAAAATTACCAGCAATACATTTTTATCATCTACAACCTATATATATATATATATATATATATATATATATATAAAAACATATATTTATCCTAAAAGTATAAAATTATGTACAAATATCCGTAGCTGAAGGCCTAAGATTGCATACAGAATATTTAGATTTTGACATTAAATAACCCATAGAGGTTGATATGTTGTGAAACAAAATCAACCAATGAAATAAGCAGATGTCAAAATGATATGGGTTAAACTGAAGCCTTTTATTTTTCCATATATTGTGACCATTTTGTTTAAAGTTTGTATTTTTTCAAATAATGTTGGAGTGGAATATTCTGTCCTATCCAGGAATGAGTATGTCCCGGGTTATAAAAGAACTAGACAGGAATGAACTACAAAGTGATCAAGAGTGCTCAAGAGTGATCATGACTATACAAGATTATTCGTCATTACCCGGGAGTGATCGAGATTATTCATCATTATATGAGAGAAGTCGAGAGCCATCGTCCTTAGACAAGAGTTAGACGTCACTAGACAGAAGCCTTCTTCTCAATATGGACGCATATGTTCTAGACAGAGACATTGCCTTCTTAAATGTTATTCTTGTTAACTGTTCGTTGGTGTACTTGTATTTGGTTTATTGTACTGAGGTATAATAAATCTCTATTTATATATTCTCAGTGTAAAGAGTTATTTCTTGCGCTATTCTTTCTCTGTTTATCCCCTCCTGGGATACAACAAATAAAAACATGAAAATTTTCTAAAATGTCTGTCTTTCCAAAATTACAGTTTAGACATATAGAAATAATAATGCAAAATAAATAAATAAAAATAATACTAAGAAGATAATTGGCATTTCTTTTTCAATATATTGAAACCATTTGGCTTAAAGTTCATGTTTTCTTGACTTCAAATGGAAATTTGGAAATTTTCTAACATATTTAATGAAATTTTCATTTCAAATTTTCAGAATTATGGTCTAGAATTTTAGTTAGATATATTAAGAAAAAAAAAACCCTACCAGTTTAAACTGATATCAGGTAAATATGGGTTAGCAGAAGACTTTTTTGGATCAATAGGTTTATCTTTTTCAAATTTCTTGTTGCATGTGATGTCCTTCCCCGAGAATTTAAATAATGAACCAGATTGGCATTATAAGAAGGAATTAATTGGTTATATGTGACATTAACCAAAAATGACTCCAAACATGACAGTGAATCAAATGAATGATTATGTAATAAGTGGACTATGTAACAGTGAATCAAATGAATAGCAATGTAACGAGTCCTGACAGTTGGGTGGTTAAAATACCATACAGTTATTAATTCTGGCCTTAGCCTTACTGAAGAGCGTTCCCACATGTGTAGTAAGGTCCCCTCTTTATTGGTGATTAAGTTGTATCACAGTTGCACAAATGTTTTTTTTTTTTTTTTTTAAATGCTCTGGCTGGATACATTCTGGATAGTCTGTATTTTGCTGATTTTACAAGTACATAAGTGAGCAATCAGACAGACTAGTGAATAACATAAGGCCTAACACATAAGCTTAAAATGTTTCCAAAACAACACTTACACCAATCTCTCTTATTGTGTCAGAGATTAATTCAAGACACAAATTTATCTTTTCCAGATGAACAGCAGCACTTATCTTGTAATTTTGTTTTTCATTTTCCCAGCTGTCAGTGGAATAAGAAAGTCAAGCTGTGAGAGTTTAATGTTTCTTCAGTGAATAAATTTTCTATATTTTAGATGAGAGAGAGAGAAAAGGATATATATATATATATATATATATATATATATATATGCACAAATGGAAAATGTTATTGTGTAACTCTCCTGCTATAGAGGTCACTTTATGCCCTCCACCATTTTTGCTGGAATTGCTTGGTTAATACCCACACTGACAACATACTATTTTTTTTTTCATTCATCCCCACCTTTTCTTTCTCTAGATCAATGGTTAATCAGATTATCTCAAAGACTATTAAAAGTATAATTAGGTCAATACTCATTCAATGTACTATTATTGTCTTAGACTAAAATGAGATTAGGAAATATCTACACACAGTCTATCAAAAGCATTTTTAACAGATTTTTATTTTAAAGTTTATTTCATGTTCACATCAAAAGACTATCAATAGCTCTATTAGTATATTGGTGTTGCATACTGGACATAGTCAATGAAAATTCTGTTCTTGAGATATGGTGCCAACAAGATTCCTCACAACTTAAGAACTTTTCAGAAAATCCTTGCAGAATAAATGATGGCTGTTTTCTGTAGCTCTACAATCTTTACCACCATTCCAATTCTCCTTTTTCCAGTTTAATAGATAATCTTCTAAAGGCAACCATTATTACATGAATTAGTTATACATTTATATTCTTTAGTTTCTTCAAATCCCTAGTCAGATCCTGGTATTTTTCTATCTTACATTTTTTAAAAATTTTTATAAAAAAAATCCACATGTTGAGTTATAGCGGGTTATCCATTCTTTTCCAGTTTATAGTGGAGAGTAGTTGTATATTGTGGCAGGTTAACTTTGCCTTGTTGAAGATAGCCCACTATAAGTCATAAAAAAGATTATAATTCAAGAAAAGCAATTTGAGTTGAAAAATAACATTTTATATGTACACATATCAATTAAGGTTTTTACAATTAAAGTAATACTTGAAGTATAGGTCCAACTGACATTAAAATGTTCATGGAAATAAAATGCTGAAAAGAGGATTAATGCTTAGGAATGTGGGAGCATTGTAAGTAAGGAATGTCTTTGATGTATTAGGCCAGTAAGTAGTTTTGAAACAGCAAAGATAAAAGAAGAGGGAAGGGAGGCTAGGATAGTAAGCTACTTGACTTAGGTCAAGGGGATACTAATTACACTCCTCTCTCTAGGTCTGTCTTTCTGTCTGTCTAGGTGCTGGCTTTTTATTTTGACTTTTTGGATCTAAGGTGATTGTTTGGGATTCACACTTGTATTTGATTCTGGGCTTCCCATTGGCCGATAAAATTCTGGAAATTTAATATTTAATTAATTTTTATTTTTCAACCAGAACATCTATGACTTTTGGTCATTTGCTTTTTTGTCATGAGGGTCCATCGCTATGCTCTGTATCAGCACATAGTCATAACGTATACCTCATAGCAAGCAAAGGATGTGATTGTTTGTTGTTTGTGCTTAAATAAACAAAAGGAAGCTATTAACTAAAAAATACTTAAATGAATAAAGCTCATTGCAGGATATGATTGTGCTTGTTAGATTTATTTTGGGGATTTCTCAGAGAGATGGAACATGAGGAATTTTGTTGATTTGTTGCTGAGTTCCTTTCTTTATTAGACCTAAAGTTTCAACCATAAAAAAACAGTTGTAGCTTTTAATTGCCAGGCCATTGTATTTGCTTAGTTTTTCAAAAACCTTTGCTGAGATCATGTCAATCAGTGAGCAACTTTTTTATTTTCTGTTTTTGATAATCATATCCCTGGTAATTTGCTTGTATTTATTCAATCTGTGTTGATAAGATGAATCCCAGAGCATGATAACATTTGATCCCCCAGCTATAGATTCAAGATGATGGTTGTACCAGTTGAAGTAGTTTTTATCCAGTAGTGATGAGAGATATTTTTTTTTGTTTTAATCATATCACTCCCAGCAAGGCGGTAACGCCACTGATGTGCAGGGGGCTATGTAAGAGTGAAAAGATTGGAAAAGAGAAAGCCAGAAACCACATCCTAAACACGGAACAAGGGATGAGCCTCTTCACCTGTTCAATAGACGTGGGTGGAGTATGAACCGGGCGATAGTTTAGTCTATCTACTGCAATTGAAAAAAAATAAATAAAGAAAGAAAAGAGTGAACCAATACAAAATATTGTCGTGAAAGTTTTTGTACTTATTGGGTCTGCGTACTTAGTACCCTGAGATAAAACAATCAATAGTTTCAATGCATTGTTTCAGAAACTGCATTTTTTTGGTCTGTACTCTAATGCACAATATTATTATTATTATTATTATTATATTAGGGTTTATCAAAAGAATTTAATTTTTTTTTTATAGATATCTTTAGTTCAAAGCTTATTTTATGTACACATTTAACAACTATCTACGACTCCACTATATCCTTATTATTTATATACACAGTTTACATGCGGACTACTGTCTCTATATTTGTAGTTATTATCATGTTTTGGTTGTTGTGTTTTCCTGCCTTCACAACAAAGGACTGTTAAAACAAGAGCTTGATCAATAAACTGAGTGACAGCACTTCAGACAATAAAAAAATTTTCAGCCTGAGGAGAAATTTAAATAAACTTGAATAATGCCTCAAATTAGTTACGTGGATGCTAAATCTAATCTAGAAGAAAGGGAGACAAGCTACTGCCACTGCTTAGAACATATTTATTAAGCTGAGGAGCGGGAGTCTAATATCTTCAGAAATTTGTTAGCCTAGTATAGGGAGTTCAGTCCCAGGTAGGACCACAAGAGTCAACATGTAAACAATAATAACTCATCACAAAAATTCCTAGCCTAGTATGAGGAGTTCAGTCCCAGGTAGGACCACAAGAGTCAACATGTAAACAATAATAACTCATCACAATAATTCAGACATTATTATTATTAGGATGTATAAAAAGCATTTCATTGCTTTTTTTTCAAAGATATTTATTCCAAATATTTTCTACCCATATATAAAGACAATCTCTGGCTACTTTATATTATTATCATTATTGTTCCATGTCATATAATTATTCATATTATACATCTGTACGTTTTGTTTCAGGTGTTATAACGATGGATACAAGTATTTCAGACATTAGTTTAATCTGGGTCTCAAAGCTATTGAAGTTGCTTGTGCAATTTTGAAAATAGAAGCGAAAATATAATCCAACCATACTGTGCAAAATTAAGTCTCAATGTTTTAAGGGTGATGACTTGTTCTCTAAACAAATGATCCAAAGTGGATGACTATTGTCCCTTTCAAGGCCTAAAACAGAAATAGAGAGAAGCTGACTCCCAAAATATAATCCGACCATACTGTGCAAAATTAAGTCTCAATGTTTTAAGGGTGATGACTTGTTCTCTAAACAAATGATCCAAAGTGGATGACTATTGTCCCTTTCAAGGCCTAAAACAGAAAGGGAGAGAAGCTGACTCCCAAAATATAATCCGACCATACTGTGCAAAATTAAGTCTCAATGTTTTAAGGGTGATGACTTGTTCTCTAAACAAATGATCAAAAGTGGATGACTATTGTCCCTTTCAAGGCCTAAAACAGAAAGGGAGAGAAGCTGACTCCCAAAATATAATCCGACCATACTGTGCAAAATTAAGTCTCAATGTTTTAAGGGTGATGACTTGTTCTCTAAACAAATGATCAAAAGTGGATGACTATTGTCCCTTTCAAGGCCTAAAACAGAAAGGGAGAGAAGCTGACTCCCAAAATATAATCCGACCATACTGTGCAAAATTAAGTCTCAATGTTTTAAGGGTGATGACTTGTTCTCTAAACAAATGATCAAAAGTGGATGACTATTGTCCCTTTCAAGGCCTAAAACAGAAAGGGAGAGAAGCTGACTCCCAAAATATAATCTGACCATACTGTGCAAAATTAAGTCTCAATGTTTTAAGGGTGATGACTTGTTCTCTAAACAAATGATCAAAAGTGGATGACTATTGTCCCTTTCAAGGCCTAAAACAGAAAGGGAGAGAAGCTGACTCCCAAAATATAATCTGACCATACTGTGCAAAATTAAGTCTCAATGTTTTAAGGGTGATGACTTGTTCTCTAAACAAATGATCAAAAGTGGATGACTATTGTCCCTTTCAAGGCCTAAAACAGAAAGGGAGAGAAGCTGACTCCCAATATTAAAAAAAAACTTTTAGAAGATAGAATATCATGTAAAGATATAGAATGTAGAACATGGAAAATGTGTCATAAGTATGTGCACATATACATATTATATCTAGGAAAAGAGGGACATAGAGACAATGTGGATACAGGAATCAACACTACATGGTGACTGTCAGTTTCACAGAACAATACAATCTTCACACTTGAAAATCCAAACTGCCTATATCATTTTATCAGGATTTTATATTCTATTTTCAAAAATACATTGTCAACATGAAAAACACATGGACAGACTGGAAGCGTATAAATGTTTTATTTTCAACTCAATCTGAAGGAGTGAACAAGGATTTGCTTTGGATTCATTTCAGAAAAGGTTTTATGAATTTTTTACTTTCAAGCCATTCTCCAAATGAGATGAGGATTTACTTTTGATTCCATAAAAAATAAATAAATAAATAAATAAATAAATGGGAAAAATATATTAACAGCTTTCAACATTTTTCTTGAAATATATATAAAACAGTTAAAAGCTTATCTAATTAAATAATATTGCATTTTTATTTTACTATTTGGAGCAGATTTTTGGAAAAGAGGCTAACTTTTTGAAAAAAATAGATAAATTATATTCCCCAAGGAGTCCTGCGTTTACAAACTTTTGATACAAAATTAATTTCTTGAAATTTCATGAAATTAGGAGGAGAGGGGATAACACGCAAAAAAAAAAAAAAAAAAAAAAAAAAAAAGTTCTTACCAAGATTTTTAAAAAATAATAATTAAAAAAAAAATTTCATTCATTTGTGAACAAGTCCTGAAAGTTTCATTAAAATCTGACAATTATCTGATATTTTTGCAAGAATTTTCAAATTAATGGTTTTGGTTACTCGCTGACGAAAATCAAAACAAGATTGTTTTTACCAAAATCTCGAATGTGTTAGAATTAAAAATTTTTTTTTTTTAAATTATCAAAAATACTTTGATCTTTCTTCTTAATAATAACAGCATAAACATTTTGACGATAAAAGTTTGTTTTTAGGGCCTTTTTTTTCTTTTTTGTGCTATGCTGTTTTTTCAGCGAAATAGTGAAGGTTCCAAGACATCGTCTGTCTCCATCTATGGGTTAATTAGTAAGAGTTCTCAGTTATATCACTAAAACTTATTATTTCAGAAACAAAACTGCGTACAAAATATTTAGATTAATCCATGGAGGTTGATATGCCACTTAAACAATAAACAACCAACCAATCACAAAATCGCTAAAAAATCAGCATACTGTGATGATTTAAAAAAAATATATATATTATATATATATATATATTAGAAAAAATTTTAAAAAATGAAGAAATGGAGTCGAAAGAACTTAAGAAGCTTGCTGGCTGGATATCAACAGACAATGAGCCAAAAATTTTGGCCCAAAACACTGAAAAGCCAGACAGAAATGAAAGGACATAAAAATTGCGATACATTAAAATTCTTTATGGAGAAAATAGAACGAGAGAAACCGTGAGGAAAGAGAAGATGTAGTTGAAAAAATGTGTGTATTACATTTTCTGCCTACGCAACTAATCCATGTTTGTATAACATTTAGAGATAAAAAAAAAACAAAAAAACAAAACATGAACGAACTAGAATAGATAACGCCAACGGTAAAGTAAAGAAGACGAAACGGGCAAAAAGGGGTGACAGAAGACAAGTCATGAACTAAAAATGACAAATTTTATTTTTAATTGTCAACAGCCGTGGAAATTCCACAAGTCCAGTTGATACGATCGTTGAAGTTAACTTTTAAAGCTTTTTCGACATTCGGGGAAATGTTGCTTTATTGAGCAACAAGTCTTTTTTGTTCAGTCGTGCGATTTCGAAAAATAAAAAAGGAATTCTTTCCTAGACAAGCAATTTGGAGGGATAATCATTTTTGAGCTAAGTTGAAAATAAATAAAATAAAAAAACAAAACAAAAACAAAACAAATAAAAAACGGACTTTTTGTGAGTAACTCTTGAATGGCGAAAATCAACTAAAAAAAAAAAAAATTTCTCTTAACATTCAAAAGTAGTCTAGTATGTAAACAAGATAATTTAACTTCAAGGTCATGGACTGGTAAGGAGAAAAAAGAATGAAAGAGATGCACATGAGAAGAGGAGAAAAAGAGAGGAACTGGCAAGAAGAATCAAGTGAGAGAAAGAAAGTATGAGAAAATGGTGTAACCTATTTTTACTTAGAACGCCTTGACTTTTTACTAAGTACACTTGAGTTTTAAACAGGTAAGGTGGTTGGAATAAAGACTAACAGGGTGGCTGGGATTTTTTTTTTTTTTTAAATAATTTCCAGTAAAAGTGTTTTTAATCCTAAAGCCCGAAGGATAAAAATAAGAGCTGGTAGGGGCGGAGAAATTACTGAATATTAGGTGGTTGAAATAAGGATAACCCGAATAGAAAAAAAAATTACCTTAATATTTTTTTTTCATAGTTTATTATTGCAGTTGTAGTAGTACTAAAAATTAAGTTGATTTTCTAAGCACCGCTTAGATGTGGTATAGGGTCGAAAGTTTGGGGTACCCAGTGAGGATCGAACTCACTACTCAGTTGTAATATGTTCTCTAGCGAGACAAGGTTGCTAACCATTAAAATTTAATGGTTAGTAACCTTGTCTCGCTAGAGATTTAATGATTAAATAAATGAAATCATTACACCACGTCAAGGTGCCCTGGTACTAAGTAGTTATCTTCGCCCGTCTATTTGAAACTAAAAAGGTAGTTTAAGTTGGTTTTCTTCTTCACCTCCCTTAGAAACCTTTTCTAATTAATTTTTTAAATCCAAATAAGTTAAATAAATAAAAAGTCGGTATTATTAATCATTCCACACACTCATCCCCACCTGTGGCCTTACACATTTTTTATTGCTAAGTAAGGTGAACGACAAAGAAAAAAAAACTATTACTTTTAAACTAATTCACTCATTTCACAAGTCAAAAACATATGATGACCTTCATGATTAAGATTTAAGAAATACTCTTTATTCTAAACTTCATGCTATACTTGTTTCAAATCAGATTAATTCAACTTTAAATTTGTTAATTTTCCAAAAATAACGTGTCACAGATGTATATTTTATTTTTTCAAGATTTTTAAAACCGCGAATCATCTTTTGTTTACAAACTTGCCAAACCCAAAATGGACGTTAGTAAATAATAAAAACTTTTGAAAACTCTAAAAAAGTTAAGATTCCAATCAGTTGTAATTTCTATTTGAAATACTCTCTAGAATATTTATTTTGCTTACTGGAAATAGTAAATTTAATCATTTAGCTTTCAATTAAAGCTAAAATGAAAGCTTCAAGAAAACTTTTATGTTAAAAATTCCATTTTTTAGTTATCCAGAATGAGTGGAGGTACTTTTTATTATCAACTAGAAAAGAACAAATATAAAATAAATTAAATATCAATTTCTAATCTAAATTTCAAATCCCGTGTAGACACACAATAATACAATTGGAAATTATATATTTTTTCAACTTTCGAAAATCAGCATCAAGAGTTAAAGAAAGGAAAGCCTTGTTCTTTGCTACAAAAACGGTTTGTCAACAGAATGAAAAATGAATTAGAGAAAGGAAGATTGTGTTGTTTAGATTAGTTAGAATCGGAAATCCATATTTTTTCATAGCATCAACCTCAAAATCGGCACAATCATTTTTATTTAGTTTTCAAACTTGTTTAGCTAAAGCATAAGATTTTCATAATTTCCAAGCCTCAAACCAAGACAATTTTCAAATTTCATTACGTTTTCTTACATCATAAGAAAACTGGTTTTCGTTATCCAAGTATTCAATACTTTGGGTCACAATCCATAGCCGCTTATAGTCATTAACTAAAGTTTCAGAGTTGAAACAAAAATTAAAATGACAGAATCCTGGAACTGGTACCTATATTCTAAAATTTAGAATATAAATCAATGATAATTTCATTGTGATCATTATTATTAAAAGTAAAATAATAATGTAATTTAAAACTAGTTTTTCAAAACTAAGATGGCTAGAGAAGTTGAAGCCATCTTAGAAAACTAGTTTTAACATTATTATTTTCTGTCTTTAATTTTTAAAAAGTAAGTGAATTTTTTTTGTTTTAGGTTTGGATAATAAAAAAAGAGCCCTGGTACTTTATTTAAATCGAAAAACAGTCTATAAAAAAAAAACAAAAAAAAAAAACACTTTTTTTTATCTTCTCTAATCGCAGAGAGTCAACGAAATAAATAAACAATCCGAACCGAACTTTTTCTAAAAGTCACTTTGAAAAATTCTTCAGAATTTAATTCAAAGATAAAGTAAATAAAATTCGATCACCTTTTAGTAATGAAAAGGACACTTGCTAGAATATCATTTTCCTGGAGTGCTAGGCACGATTATCAAAGAATTTTCCCACATCATTTAATTCATTTTTAAATAATAATAAATTGATTCGATTTGATTTACTGGATGGGGAAATAAAAAAAAACTCACCTCGCCTTGATATTTAGCGGAACGTTCTTCTTAAATAAATACATTTTTAAAAGCGAACATGATTTATTCAATTATTTAATCTAATTATTATCGTTTGTTTTTTGTTTTTCACACTTAAAAGAAAACAAGGGTGTTTGAATTTCTGCTACAAGTTTTAAACACAATATATCTTAATAATATCAAGTTATTTTAGGACACAAAAGCAACAAAACCTTTATTAAAATTAAAATTAAATATTTTTTATTATGGTAAAAAGAACTTAAAAAAAAAACTATCCTAACATTTTAGATCCGCAGAAAAGAAAAAATAAATTAATTTTCTGTTTTTAATAGTTAAATAGAAAAGAATGTCTTTATATTTTTGTTATTTTTTCAACTTTTTTTTTTACTTTTACGAACTCGAGCAAAATATCAGCGAAAAACATGCGTACAATTTTTTTTTTTACATTTCATGGTTCAATAAAACCTTTTTTATAAAAGTTAAAAACTGACGTTTGAGTTGAAAGTTAAGCCATAAAGTTGGTATCATGAGGAGAAAAGTCAGAGATAAAATAATATAAAGAAATAAGCATTAAAATAAGTAATATTTTAAAATTAATTGTATTAATTATTCATTTAAAAATCATTTAAAAAATGGCATAGTATGATGATCATCATGATATAACCCCCCCCCCCCCGCCCAACTTACTAAAAATAAATTTTTTTCGTCAAAGTGTTTGTAATTTAAGAGGAAAGACCAAAATACTTCTGAATTATTTTTTTTTTAATTTTTTAATCCTTTCTAATATGTTCGAAACTTTGGTTAAAAATCTTTCTTTTTTGCATCAGCTGACTGAAATTTTAGCACCTTTTTTCCGGTAAAATAAAGCACATTGATTTGGAAATTCTTGCACAAAAATCAAATAATTGTCAGATTTTAATGAAACTTTCAGGACTTATTAAAAAATTGATGATTTTAATTTTGAAATTATTATTTTGAGAAAATCTTGGTTAAAGTATTTTTGTCCATCTCCCCGCCACTTAATTTCATTAAATTTCTAGAAATTAAAAACGCAAGATTCCTTCGAGAATGTCTTTCAAAGTAAATCTTTAATTTTTTTTTAGATTTTTTTAAACAGTTACTGCTTTACCGAAAATCTGCTTCGAATAGTCAAATAAAGTTGAAAAAATTATGACGTTATTAAAAATTTAATTAGATAGGCTTTCATAAATAGAATTAAAGGACATTTTAAAGAATTTTCTTTTCTAATGCAAATTGCAAATAATGCATTTTTACAAGAATTGTTTACAATTTACATTTTTAAAAATTAATTTAGTTTCAAAATTTTTTTAAAAATTCGTCAATCTAATAATAATTTATAAATGAAATAAGTACTTAGTGAAGTAAGCGACTTAGTGAAATTCAAATATTAGTAACTAATATTTGAATTTCACAAAGTCGCTAAACCGCATTTATTTACTTAACAATAAAATAAGTAAACAAATTTGATCGATATTTTAATTCTTACAATTCCAAGTGAGGGTCGAACTGACGACTGAGTCGTAATTAATTTAATTCACGAAACAAGCTTACCAACCATTACACCACTTTGTACCATTGTGACTTTTCCGGTCACCAAACAAAAAAATGGAGGAAAGTTCAAGGGAGTATAAATCATGTAACCGACTTTAAGTTTTTTTACGTATAAATATATGGCTATTCAGGGTCAGGTGAAGATCTTTTTGTTTGCTTAAAATCTTAAGCGTTATCATTAATTTGCATTATAACCGGCTTTCCTTGAATCTGGAACGCTGCAAATTAGTCAAATGTTGGTTCAAAAAGTCGAATTCACGTAAAAACATAAATTAACCAATGAAAAATCAAACAGACAAAAGTAAAAATAGAAGAATTTCTTTCTTTTATTCTCCATCTTATTCTCTGACGAAGTTTTAATAAAAATAAAGCATGTTGAATTGATAAACGATTTTTACTTGTTCTTTACACACATATATACACATAGATATATGCACACATATATTACACAAATTAAATATACACATATATATATATATAAAACATAGACTATTTGGTATTTAAGTCAGGTAAATTCTGATAGAGACAAACTCTCTCTCTCTCTCTCTCTCTCTCTCTCTCTCTCTATATATATATATATATATATATATATATACAAAAAATAGTGATGGTAAACAATCTGGGTTAAGAAAACTTTCCTTGATAAATAATCCAAGTGGATCCTAGTAATATAATATTAAAGACTATAAAATATTAAAAATGATCAACCAAAAGAGTATTTAACTACTTAGTAAATATCTATTAAACCAAAAAATTTGTATCAGGTCATCTGGGGAATAGTTTATTTTGGCAGATGAAGATGTCAGTCATCTGTTTTGTAAATCCCTGTGTGAATTGGGTTCATATCGGAAGTACAATTTTCCTCAGGTGAAAAGCATAAGACAAATAGTAATTTCAAAATTAAAATCATCAATTTTTTAATAAGTCCTGAAAGTTTCATTAAAATCTGACAATTATTTGATTTTTGTGCAAGAATTTCCAAATCAATGTGCTTTATTTTACTGGAAAAAAGGTGCTAAAATTTCAGTCAGCTGATGCAAAAAAGAAAGATTTTTAACCAAAGTTTCGAACATATTAGAAAGGATTAAAAATTTAAAAAAAAAATAATTCAGAAGTATTTTGGTCTTTCCTCTTAAATTACAAACACTTTGACGAAAAAAATTTATTTTTAGTAAGTTGGGCGGTGGGGGGGGGTTATATCATGATGATCATCATACTATGCCATTTTTTAAATGATTTTTAAATGAATAATTAATACAATTAAATTTAAAATATTACTTATTTTAATGCTTATTTCTTTATATTATTTTATCTCTGACTTTTCTCCTCATGATACCAACTTTATGGCTTAACTTTCAACTCAAACGTCAGTTTTTAACTTTTATAAAAAAGGTTTTATTGAACCATGAATGTAAAAAAAATTGTACGCATGTTTTTCGCTGATATTTTGCTCGAGTTCGTAAAAGTAAAAAAAAAAGTTGAAAAAATAACAAAAATATCTTAAAGACATTGTCTTTTCTATTTAACTATTTGACAAGGGTCAAAGGAGAGTGGGAGGTTCTTGTTTTAAAGGGAAGAAGTTATATAAAATTAAAATTTGAATATTAACCTTATAACATTAAGGTCACATGAAGTATTAAAAATTATTTTAAAAAAATAAATAAGAGGGGGTTTTAGAATAACATTAAAACATAGATTAAAAAAAGTAATGGTTTAATAGGAAGGGATTTAGAGGGATTATAGAGAGGGGAAAATTTATAAATTATAAATGGTAAGTGTATAGAGGTTAAAGAGGAGGAAGAATCGGAATGAATTATACTTTCTGCATTAGAAGAATTAGAGGGGAGTGAATATATGGAATTATAGTAGCTAATTGTGTTAAACCTATATTAGGGAAATTTAAATTTGTTTTTATGCCAACATTTAAACACTAATTCATGCCTCTGATTCAATAGTTGGCTTTGATTATTATATTAATTTTATTATTCTAGTTTCTTTTCTAAACATATGTTACACCTATCTCTTAGACTATTAGGAGTACATGCTGAACCTATGATCTTCCAAATTATCTGTGGGCTTAGGCCTTTCTCCTTCAATTGCCAAAATTTTCTGGAAAGTGCACTCTGGTGTTTTAGTTTAGGGCAAAAAATGAGTTCCCATGAGTATGAAATCTCTGTTTTCATTCCCCCATGGGAATTCCAATGTAAACATTATAATTTTTCTTATTTTCTTTGGGGGGAAATGATCACCTGATATATAATCCTGAGAGATCTGCATTTGCCCTCCAGTGGAAGTTAGTTTATTAAGCAAAGACTATATTTCATCATCATCATTTATCCATCACACCCAAATGGTGCATAGGGCAGCAACTTTTTTTGTTGCTGTTTCTGTAACAAACTGTTTTTTACGGGGCAGGATTGTTAGCCCTGCACCCAACCCCCATACCTGGAGGACCATTCTTGGTCCTTACATTTACAGCACCTGGTATTCCCAAATGGCCACCCATTTGAGTACTGACCAGGCTCGATGTTGCTTAACTTCGGTGATCGAACGGGAACTGGTGTATTCAACATGATATAGCCGTAGACAAAGACTATATTTACTAACTGAAAATTGAAAAGCTTAGTAGAAATCTTCACGCCAAAAAATATTTGAAATAATTGTTAATTTTTTTTTTTTGTTGGTAGGAAGGTTGTTTTTTTAAGTATGATATTCTGTATATGACATTATAGGATCACATGTTTCATGAATTGTTTTCCCTACAGAAAAAAAAATTTGGACATTTATGTCAATTCTGGTCAACCATTCTTAGATTGGCACCACATCTGGCTGTCATCACTAACTTTACAGGTCAGAAACATATGACCTCCATGATTAAGAAATACTTAATAAGCAACTGAAGATTTTTTACCTGTTCTTGGTTTGCTTAATGTTTATGCAAGAATTATTTCTCATGTTTCTGAAAAGGGGCTTAAATTTTTAGCAAAAATTTATACTTAATTCTAAAAGAGCAGGAAAGACATTTCAGTGAAAGTCATCTAAAAGAAATGAAAGAATTCTTAAATAATAAAATATATTAACCCATTTTTTTAATTTCATATATTTTTTTGTTAAGTTGTTTAAGCAATATTGATATCAGTAGATTTAATCAAACTTGCATACAATTGTTTATATAAATCACATATCTATCTATCTATCTATCCATCATTAATAAATATACATTTTCTCCTCACTACTAGCACCAGCAATTAATGTGCCACACACACACACACACACACACACACACACAATAAAAGAAGAAAAAAATCAACATTGTACAAATATAAAAGGGATGAAAAATGAGGAAGGAAATAGTCAATTGCTGGCATTTCTTGAAGAGTGGATGGCATGATTGCTGGAGGGTCTGTCTCCAAAACTCTAGAGTTGAGATGCTAAAAATAACATCAATCAACTTAGTGACAAATTCCATATTTATATTAATCCTATATATATATATATATATATATATATATATATATATATATATGTATATTATTATTATTATTATTATTATTATTATTCTGTGGAGTCAGAATTAGCAAAATATTACATGCCATTCATGCAAGTTTTTATATCATAGGTAGGTTCTATAAAAATTATTAGAATAAATGAAAAAGTTGGTGTAATTGTAAAATCTGTGACACTAGCAAGCCTTCTACCTGATTTTCACAGATGTTTGAAGCTGAGATATAAGGTGCATGTGTGTTTGTTTGTTTGTGGGAGAGAAAGACAGACAGACAAAATATGATAATCAGTTTTTGGATTTTGCAACTAAATCAAGTTACCTCTAACAACAGTCTCTTCCATAGATTAAAAAAATTAATATCAACTTTATATATATTTATTGAGTATTTAATTACTTAGGTTTTGGTCATAATAAAATACACCACATGGTAGAAACCTAGGTCACATAACCCATTTACAAAATTACTCATTTACAAATGAATATATATATATATATATATATATATATATATATATATATATAGTGTAATAGTTGTTACAATGGTTTACAAAAGTAAATGCTTGAACAGTGGGTTTAAAATCTACGTGTTCTATGACTTTCTTACAATATATATATATATATATATATATATATATATATATATATATATATATATAAAGCTGGTGTTAATTTTTATATATGTATATATGTTGGTGTTAATTTATATATATATATATATCTGAAATGATGTCTTGTAACTACTTACTCTAGTTACATTGTTCAGACTGCTGTCCTCATCTTTATTATCATATTCACAATGTTTCGGCCACTGTATGTTCTAGCCATCTTCAGATATTTCGAACAAAACCCTTTATTTCAGCCACTGAGATAGATTGTTCTAGTTCCATATGTCGTGCCTTTTCTGGTTATTTCAATTTTCAGTTATTTCACTTTAATAACTTAACACTCCAAGTTTTTGTTCCCCTCTGCTGTGGCCAGATATTGATCCAAAGACACATGGCCCAGTGGATAAAAGTGTTGGTTGAAGTAATTCAGTGACTTGACCTAAAGTGTTGTGAGTTCAATACCTGACTACAGTAGAGGTAAACAAAATCTTAGAAAGTTGAGTTACTAAAGAAAAATAACTGAAACTGAGATATCCAAAATAAGGTTAAATCAGTCAGTTAAGTGCCATACGTGATACACACTTGGGTGATCATATCTCAAAAGAGACATGATTGACTGAGCAGAAGATTATTCCGTAGGAGGTTGCCATTACTTTCTGCGGTAGACTGGTTGCCAGCCAAGGCTATAGAACCCAATCTGTCCTGCTATTTAATACATAACTAGAGGGAAGAGATGGATTAATACCTTTCCCAAGGGTATTTGTGTGTAAGTGAATGCTACGAATTCAACTGGAATTCGAACTTAGATCCCCGATTTCTCATTCTGAGCCAATGTCCACTGCACCACAAAAGGAGCTGAATTTGAAATTTCATATACTTATTCAGTTTTTATAATGTTCTTATAGTTTTCCTTTGATGAGGATGAAGAGAGTGTAGAAACTCTCCATAGTGATTATTGCCTCAAATGTTTTTGACCAATTCCTTAGCCATATTTAAGGGGTTCGGTGTTAGTATCTCTTCTTCTGTTTATGTTCTAAGTTGTATTATATAGAAGTAGGAGAAATTCGAAACTGTGCTGAATGAAAGTAGTAGTAATTCCATGTTGGGCATTTTTTTTTTTTTTTTTAATCGTAACATCCCGAGCAAGGCGGTAATAACACTGATGTGCTGGGGGCTACGTAATAGTGAAAAAATTGGAAAAAAGAAAGCCAGAAACCACATCCTAAACAGGGAACAAGGGATGAGCCACTTAACCTGTTCAATAGACGTGGGTGGAGTGTGAACCGGGCAATAGATAGATCTATCTACTCCAATTGAAAAAAACAAAAAACAAAGTGAGATGATTGGAAAAGAGAAAGCCGGAAACCACATCCTAAACAGGGATGTCTTTAAAAGACTGCCAACACAGTCGTTCTGTTCTTAAATAGGTTAAGGCTGAGACCTGGTTCAAGACAATTTTATATAAAGTCTTTCAATTATCTTCAGATGTCTTTTAAAATTAGATTTTCCTAGAATGACAGCATTATATAGAAAGGTTTCTTTTTATGGGATCAGGTAGTGAAAAAAATGGAAAAAAAAATAACACTATCAGTCTGATGTATACATTTATAAATCATGTTTTTTACATACACACTTCTACAGATGCACAAAAATCTCTTATTTCCATTCGGTAAGATTTTAAAGATTGATAAACAGTGAATTCTTTTTATGATCAATTTTGAAAATGAATAAAATTGTATAAATTAAAATATCTCCACTGATTGTTATTCAGAGGAAAATTCTAATTGGAAAATTGTAAAGTCTACAAGATTTGCATTTTTAGTTCAGTGGACAGAAAGAATTAGGTCAAGGGCAGATAACTATGTAAGTAACTAAAGCTGCTTAAAAAAACAAACAAAAGCACCTGAACCCCCATCCCACCCCGAAAAATCTAATAGCAGTAATGCTCATTATATAATATTTAGTTGGTAATATGAGCAGAGAGATTTGGACTTGAGCAAACAAAATGAGAGAGAAAAAGAAAAAACCCAAAAAGTAGATCAATAACCTAAATTACTTGTGTCAAGGTGAAAATAACCTCTAAGAATACATACATCTCTTAACTCCAGACTTTTGTATGAAAGCTGCCAAAGTTGAAGGCAGGTTCATTAGTCTAGAATCTTCTGCTGGCACTAAATGAGTTATTCATCATCATCATGAGCAGCAGCATCATCACCACCACCACCACTTATAATAATAACAATAACAACAATAATAAAACAAATATACTAGTAACTATGTTTATCAATGAACTCACTGGCTCTCACCTTGGAATAATTGGGGACATTACAAATTGTTTTAAGTCAATTATTTGGCAAAGAATGAGTTTCTGTTTTTGGGAACTGCACAGTGGCTGAAACTTGTAGTCTGTCACAAAACTACGATAACAATTATTAATCCTCAAAGTATAGAAAAAAGTATGAAATCTGAAGATGCGTAGGAATAGCAAAAGATGTCTTTCAGAAACAAAGCAAATTGATGTCTTCCAAAAACTAAGCAAATTGATGTCGTTCAAAAACTAAGCAAATTGATGTCGTTCAAAAACTAAGCAAATTGATGTCTTTCAAAAACTAAGCAAATTGATGTCTTTCAAAAACTAAGCAAAATGATGTATTTTAAAAACTAAGCAAAATGATGTCTTTCAAAAACTAAGCAAAATGATGTCTTTCAAACACTAAGCAAAATGATGTCTTTCAAACACTAAGCAAAATGATGTCTTTCAAAAACTAAGCAAATTGATGTCTTTCAAAAACTAAGCAAATTGATGTCGTTCAAAAACTAAGCAAATTGATGTCGTTCAAAAACTAAGCAAATTGATGTCTTTCAAAAACTAAGCAAAATGATGTATTTTAAAAACTAAGCAAAATGATGTCTTTCAAAAACTAAGCAAATTGATGTCTTTCAAACACTAAGCAAAATGTCTTTCAAAAACTAAGCAAATTGATGTCTTTCAAAAACTAAGCAAATTGATGTCTTTCAAAAACTAAGCAAATTGATGTCGTTCAAAAACTAAGCAAATTGATGTCGTTCAAAAACTAAGCAAATTGATGTCTTTCAAAAACTAAGCAAATTGATGCCTTTCAAAAACTAAGCAAAATTGATGTATTTTAAAAACTAAGCAAAATGATGTCTTTCAAAAACTAAGCAAAATGATGTCTTTCAAAAACTAAGCAAAATGATGTCTTTCAAAAACTAAGCAAAATGATGTCTTTCAAAAACTAAGCAAATTGATGTCTCTCAGAAACTAAGCAAATTGTTAAGAGATAGGAAAATATCAATAGAAACAAATAAAAGAGTGTTGAACTGCTATGTAATAACTAATCTCCGAAATAGCAATAAATACTGCACACACTCTTCAAGGATGAAGAAGAAACTTGAAGTGACACAGACGTAATTCTACAGACAAATACTAAGAATAATACGGACAGAACATGTGATAAGTGAGAAAGCTTTGAGGAAAATAGAAATTAAGAGACTTATATTTTCAATCAAAAAGTAAGATCCGAAATTTCTGGGACACAATGAGAAAAGAGGACTAAGAGAATTTAACACTCACAGGACATGCTGAAGGCAAGAGAAGCTTGGGAAATGACAAGTTAAGCTAATTAATCTATTTTTTGTGAATGGATGACAGAACAAGGACAGAGATGATAAAGGGTCAAAAACTTACTTAGAGCAAAAAGGAAGAGAATAGTGCGGAGAGCCATGATCACCAATGTTCTACCAGGACATGTCACATAAAATGAAAAGAAAATAGAATGCTTTTGCTACATCATTTTTTTTTATATTTAACCAATCAGGAATCGCAATGTTATGGAGAGGCAATAAGATGTTACTCTACTGTATTTCTGGAGAATATGACACTGAGAGTTACAGTAAACAAGCACAAAATATGACCCACAAGACTTCCCAGTGTAGCTTGTAAAGGGATCTTCAAAATCCAATGAAGAATCTTCAATGTCCTGACCTGATATCTTGACTTCAATCATTTATCTACTGTCAGAACATAGCTATTCTGTGTTTTTCTATAAATATTTTCAGACCTATTCTGATTTGATACCTTAACTTCATCAATTTAAGCATAGTACTAGATTGGAAGATAGGTCTCATCATTTTACTGTTGAAATTGATAAATATAACCATAAGTTTTAAATTTCTTCCAGCTTCTTGTTTTCCAGCTAAATGTGATCTTCATAAATATAAATGTAATGTCAATCATCATTGTCTACTTCTTTGCATCCTGTCCTTAACTTCATCAATTTAAGCCTATTACTAGATTGGAAGTTAGGTCTCATCATTTTACTGTTGAAATTGATAAATATAACCATAAGTTCTATCCTAATAATTTCTTCTAGTTTCTTGCTTTCCAGTTAAATGTAATCTTCATAAATATAAATGCAATGTCAATCATCATTGTCTGTCTCTTTGAATCCTGTCCTTTTTATTGTTCGTTCTCTAAAGTAAAAAAAGAGAGAGTGCCTGGATTCTAAATTGTTAGCTAAAATTCCCCGAAATTCTACATCTAAATTAATGTTTCGGACGAGCTCATGTGCGGTTTGCCTTTAAATGGAAAGTGGCTCTGACTGTCGCCAATCGGAAACATTTGCAGGGTTTTGTACCAGGCCTAAACGTAATTTTCCAGTGTTTGAAAGCGCTTACTGAGGGTGGGCCGGAGGTTGATCATCTCTGGTCGGGTCGGCGTGGTGAGTGGGGTATGATGTTGAAAGACCTGAAACCCCCTAGTGATCCTCGCGATGACATCACTGACAACACCCTCTAGTGCCCCCATTACGGTGCGTATATTTGAAATCGTTTGAAATCAGTAATGTTTTCTCAGTTTCCTTAAATTTCAGTAAGCCCTTGTATCTTGCTTGGAGTCAAATGATTAAAAAATACATAAATTTGCTAACTGATCATGTGTGAAAAATTCAGTTTTGTGGAAGTGTGATTTCATTCAACCAATATTTGTTTTTGATTAAGACCTTACTTCTTTTGGGATACTTTAGCATATTTGCACACCTTTTTTTTTACTCAGTCAGTCAGTTAGTTAAGTGTCATACGTGATACACGCTTGGGCGATCATGTCTCAAAAGAGACATGACTGACTGGGCAGAAGATATCCCGCAGTAGGTTGCCATTGCTTTCTACGGTAGACTGGTTGCCAACCAAGGCTATAGAACCCAATCTGTCCTGTTATTTGACTCATAGCTAGAGCAGGAAGAGATGTATTATATTTTTAAGTAGTAATTAGTGAGGGATCAGTTTATTACTTCATAATAATATAAAATTGATCCCCCACTTTTTGCCCAGTAAAAGCCTTAATCATGTTTCCAACTATTATATTCAGTCAGTCAGTTAAGTGCCATACGTGATAAAAGCTTTGGGCAACCATGTCTCGAAAGAGACATGACTGACTGGGCAGAATATTATCCTGCAGTAGGTTGCCATTACTTTCTGCGGTAGACTGGTTGCCAGCCAAGGCTATAGAACTCAGTCTGTCCTATTATTTAACCCATAACTGGAAGGAATAGACAGATTAATACCTTTCCCAAGGGTATTTGTGCGTAAGTGAATGCAATGAATTCAGCTGGAATTCGAACTCGGCTCCTCGATTTGCTCAAAATTTATTTTTGCGGCCATTCGTTAATTTTCTGCAAGCGACATGAGCCTTTGGATTTCCTAATTGTAGAAGCCAATTTCTTAATTGACGTTAATGGCCAATGTTCCTCTGAGACTGAGCCTGAAGTGAGTGGAGTGGGGGTCACTTAGCATTGCCCTCTCAGATACCGCAGAGACTACTAAGACTTACATCACCCGGTTCACACTCCACCCACGTCTATTGAACGGGTGAGGAGGCTCATCCCTTGTTTCCTGTTTAGGATGTGGTTTCCGGTTTTTCTCTTTTCCAATCTTTTCACTCTTACGTAGCCCTCTGCACATCAGTGGCGTTACCGCCTTGCTCAGAGTGATATGATTAAAAAAAAGAAATGACCCCAGTAGCAAGAAAGAATTATCTCCCTTGTTGAGAGGAGAAACTAAAACAGATGTCCCTAAAGGCAAGGATTAAATAAGGGCATGTATCTAATCTGTTATTATTGTAGAAAGTGGAATTGGTAAACTGAGTTCAAATTTTAGGCTTATCTGTTATGTTCAATTTTACACTAATACCCTTGGGAAAGGCATGAATCCATCTTGACACCACTCCAGCTCAGCACAGCATGGTAGACTGAGCTCTCTCAGCTAGATTGGGGGACTATTCTGGAGGGTGTAGTGGGAAGTCACTTCATGATCTTTCCTAAGAACTCATGGCAATTTACAGATAATGAAGAAAAAGAAGTCGTGGAGAGCCATGATAACATTTTACACTGAATAGAGAGAAAAGGAAATTGATTTCTGAAACAAAAAATGTCTATTAGCAAAAAAAAAAATCTTTGAAGCCCTCACAAAGCCATCTGCATGGTACAGGTGTACTGTTACTTAACACAAAAATTAGTACAAAGGATTAACAGATAAATATGTATTAAATGTGATAATCTCTTTTTAGACAAAAAAAACATAAAAAAAATAAAACAATAAAAAAGGTTTCATTTTCATCAACAGCCTTCATCTCTAAAACAAATAATGGGAAAATGAATCCTAAAAGAGGGTTTACCGATGTGATGTGGCTTCCCACTGTCTTTTCTAAAAGTATTTTCATGGCAGCCTTTTTTTTTACATGGTTCCTGACCACTGGATTTTTCTTGTGCTACAATACTGGAATCTAGATTCCACCCTTTTATCATCAAAATATTGCCCGGTTCACACTTCACCCACGTCTATTGAACAGGTGAAGAGGCTCATCCCTTGTTCCCTGTTTAGGATATGGTTTCTGGCTTTCTCTTTTCTAATTTTTTTCATTTTTTTTTCAATTTTTCAATTGGAGTAGATAGACTAAACTATCGCCCGGTTCACACTCCACCCACGTCTATTGAACAGGTGTAGAGGCTCATCCCTTGTTTCCTGTTTAGGATGTGGTTTCTGGCTTTCTCTTTTCTAATCTTTTCACTCTTACATAGCCCCTTGCACATCAGTGGCATTACTGCCTTGCTCTGGGTGATATGATTAAAAAAAAAAATAGTTAAATGGAACCGCCTCTTCTACTTTAACAATTTCTTTTCTCACACTTCTTGTTTGTAGAACCCTCTACCATTTGCTTCCCTGATAACAATTTCCAAAAAATTATATGCAACATCAATTGTCATCTTCTATCTACTTTATTCTCATCCATGTCTTAATCTTTTATTCAACATCCTCTGTACCTTGTTTTTTCTCTCACTGCAATCCCCTGTGCACCAGTGGCTGTCTTGCTTCCCTTGCTTGGGGTGAAATGATTATAAATGAAAAAGAAAAAAAAAAGGATAAATGACCCCACTTAGAAATCTCAGCGGAATATCCCAAGACATGATCCCTGATGTCAGCATATAAAAGTCTTTAGGGGAGCAAGCTGCCTAGACAAGAAGCCTGAGTATGGTGTGTGGGTGAGTGTGGTCTAGGAAAGCTTTGTATTGTTTATTTTTAGTTTTAACCCCCACCCTTCAACTGACCTTAAAGTGGCTCCACCTTTTGGCATATAAGTAAATAAAATAAAGGTCATTCTGTATTTGTTGTTGTTGTTGGGAATTTTTTGAAAGCTAGCAATGAAGTCAATGCAATTAGATAGTAACCTTGGCTGCCAGATAACTGAGACTGTTTCCTCGACAACCCAGAACCCACACCAAACATCACAACTTCATTTCGGGTAAACAAATTTGTCTAAGAGCAAGAGACACTTTCAGGAGGCGAGTACTGGTCAGTAAAGTAGATCAGTTGACACTTTTTTTTAAAAACTAATGTTTACCCTATACAGGGCTCAAGGGTCACCCAAGCTAGAGGGTTACTGAAAAGGGCTGTTGTCAGAGCACTAAGAGAAAGGAATTTAAAAAAATTTAAAATATAATGTAATGATAAAAAAATGATTTGGCTTCTCTTCTTACTAATAACTCAAATTTCTTAATGGTAAAACATTTTATAAAATTTTGGGCATTTTTGCATCATATTATATACTTGTTTTCTTTGAAGATATATATATATATATATATATATATATATATTGTATAGTTTTGGCAGCAATCTCTCTTTTATGCAGGTTTCATTAAAAATGACAATGTGTGATGGTTAAGTGTTTTATGTAAGTTTCATGTGATCTTATGATTCCTTTCTTTTGAGGACATAAATTATATAGAAATGTGTGTGTATATATATATATATATATATATATATATGAAAATGTATGTATATAATTATAAATATATATGTGCAATTTGTTATATATATTATATTAGTTATATATTATATATGTGCGGTACTTATTTGAGAGCGCTCAATATCAGTGATAGAGCTGACATACTCATATAGATTTCATGCTCTTGCGATCGTCAGACAAACTAATTAATCTTTTTTCTGTGTGTGTGTGTGTGTGTGTGTGTGTGTGTGTGTGTGTGTGTGTGTGTGTGTATACATATGTATATGTACCTTGTTTTTTCTCTCAATGTAACCCCTTGTGCACCAGTGGCAGTCCTGCCTTGCTTGGAGGGAAATGATTATAAAAAAAAAGTCTATTCACAAGTCTAATTTGAATATACAATATCTTATTAAAACTTTTTCAGCTTAACCAAATTAAAAGTCACAAGTGTATAAAGCACCCAGTAAGGAATCAACTATCTGCTATTTAGATGGTCTAACAGCACCTTGTTAAACAATACTCTCTGGGGCATTTTCCAATGTTTACTTATCTTTATTTTCAAAAAATTTAATTGATCAAAATGTTTGAAATTAGCACATTTGGAAAGAGTCTAGGATGAAGCTAAAACTTTGGTTGTTAAAAAAAAAAGAAATAGAAAGAATATGGCTTCATCATTGAGTGAAAATAACAATGTGCCTAATTATATAAAAAACATTTGCTAAATCACCAAATTCATCAATAGAGCAAGACACAGTGTAATTACAAGATTGTTTACTCATATATTTATTGACACAGTGATGTGATTATTTTTTTTATTTATTCAATATAAGTATTTTAATGAAAGATATCTTAAAAACCATGCCAAGCAGTGAGAGAACATAAATAAAAGTGTTTTTATATATAGGCACCATAATATTTTTCTAAAGAATTAAAAAAAACATTCTGTTTCCGAGGTGAGACATCAATATACATTGGTTAATTTAGAAAAGTTTCCTTATCAAGTCCTAGCAAAATGGAATTTCAGAACATGTGTGCAATTTAAAGAAATATTAAAATCAATGTATTGATTTGGTTTATTATGGCATGTTAACCCTTTACGGATTATTTAAAACCAGAAAATATTTTCAGACTGTAAGAATTTTTTGAAAGATAATGATTTACTGATAAAAGTTCTATTAAAGTTGAAGAAAAATGGAAATTATTTATTATTTACTAGCAGTACAACCTGGTGTTGCTCGGGTGTAATGAAAGCTTTAAAACTAATCCATGGTCTAGGAACTCAGACTCAGCCTAAAGAATATTTGTGTGAAGTTTGGTGAGAATCGGATAAAAATTGTGGATTTGTATAAAGGTCATACAGACAGATAAACAGACACACACACAAACATTTTGGCTTTTATATATATACATATATATATATATATTATCGATTTACTGCACTATTTGTAAGAACTGCAACCTTGAAACTTCTGAATATCATTTCTTATGTCTTTGTCTACGAGTGTATCAAATTTGATTAAAATTGGACCACTCCTTCTATAACCCAATTTTTTTAATTATCGATTTTCAATATTTATTGGGGGTACCTTGACACAAAACCTAGCTAAGAACACTCGCAGACGCTTATAGTACAACTGTGTAAATTTTCAAGAAAATCGGTTCAGCCGTTTCAGAGTCTATGGGTAACACACACACACACACACACACACACACACACACACACACACACAGTTCTATTTATAAATAAGTTTAGAAAAAAAATTCAAACTTAAAAATGCATACTACATTTTTAAACCAATGAGAACACCTTTTGCAAAAGATATGAAGAATGGTGATCTTCTAAGCGTAGCTTAGATGTGGTATAAGGCCAAAATTATGGGGCATCCACTGAAGATCGAATTTACTACTCACTCATTAGTTCTAGAGGAACTAGCATACTAACCATTACACCACGTTGACGTGGTGCAATGGTTAGTAAGATTGGCTTGCTAAAACAGTTACAACTGAGTATAGAGTTCGATCCTCACTGGGTGATTCACACTTCTGGCCTTGTAACACGTCTAAACTACGCTTAAACTATGTCTAGGTTCCCTAAAGATATGAAGAATGACAGTAAAGTGAGTTAATTCTCGACAATAAAAAATAGGCAAATACTGCATAATACCATAAGTGTGGTGCAGTGGAAAAAAAGTAAGAAAAATAATAGGGAACGAAATAAGAAATTCGACATTAGACACAATTAGACACAAAAACACACACACAAAGAGAGAAAAATAGATCAACCTAATACCAATAACTAACACACAAATTAACTGCATCAAACTTAGTATACATAAAAATGAAAAAATCCATAGTTAATTGCTGAAACCTCCTGAAGAGGAGACTGAATGATTACAGAAAGCTTCATCTCAGACTATAGAGTTAAGGTGCTGAATCCTACAGCATCACACAGCTAAACGAAACATTTTATTTGTATTAATCATTATTATAATAATGCCATACTGCAACTTGATAGCTATAAAGTTTCAGTGTTAAAACACCATCATCAGGCAGTAAAATGTTAATTTACTTTGTAATATATAGAGAAGGAGATTTAAAATAAATAAATAAAGACGAAATAAAAACAAGGTCTTTGATGTGTAGTTTGATTTAGTACTAATCAGTCGTTAAGCTCCCAATTTATTCTCAGTGACGAGTTATATAGGCTCTCTCCTGCACTTATGCAAATTAGGCATATTAATTTGCAAGTGTCACTACAGTCTTATCTTTCTGTTAGTTTTTCTTTTTTCTTTTTCTTTTTCTTTTATTCTATTTTTTCCAGCTTTTGAATTCATTTTCTTTCTTTTTTTTTTCTTTTTACTTTTTATTTATTTTTTTCTGCTTTATTTTTTTCTTCTTCCGGTTTAAAATTTGAGATGTCTGGATTTCCATGGTGAAACATTCTCTGTTAGACCATCTAGCTTGCCAATTATACATACTCACACCTTTATTTATTTGCCTCCCACCTCACTTAGTTCTTCTCATTGGCTGAGGTTATTTCTATTTCTTCATTTTAATTAATTAATTTATTTATTTGTTAAACCTCTTTATAGAATATATAGAATATTACAAAATAAATTACCACATTTTACTGCCTGATGATGGTGTGTTAACACTGAAATTTTATAGCTATCAAGTTGCAGTATGCAATTCTTATTATAATAATAATAATTACCATATATTTATGCCCTACTTTTGTATTAAGCACTTTTAAAGTAAATATCCAACTGTGGTATATACTTCCATTTGTAAGAATTACTCATATATATATATATATATATATATATATATATATATATATATATATATACTAGCAGTTTAGCCTGGTTTCACTTGGGTTGTTTAAGGAATAATAAGAATAAAAAACATATGATGAATTTACATAGCAAATACTTACACAACATCCACCCTCGTCACTTTTATAGATATAGATAACAATGTAGAATGTCTCTATTGGATTAGGGTGGGAGGGGAAGGGGCAACATATATAGATATAGATATTATAAAGTGGGGTGATCTATTCTATATTATAATCAATACATAAACTGATCCCTGACTTTGTGGGGGTGACAATATATTTTGGCTTTCTGAAAAATTTCAAGGTGTTGTTAGCGTTCTAAAATTTTGATCTACATCTGAGCACCACTCCCGTCAAGCTAGACCGCAAAATGCAGACGCTAAGTTTAATCTATTAAACAAATACTTACACAACGTCCACCCTCATCACCAAACATTCTTGGTAATACAGAACTTGATTATTGCTGTAAAGACGTATAGCTGAATATTACTTGATATAATTTAAAAAAAGAGAGGAAGCAACCAGTTTCACTCCTGCTCTTCATAGTTTTTAATCAAGGGAAAAAATGTAAAATACAATTAATTCAATTAGTGAATGATTAGTTTTTTTTTTGTTTTTTTTAATCGTATCACCCCGAGCAAGGCGGTAACGCCACCAATGTGCAGGGGGCTACATCATAGTGTAAAGATTGGAAAAGAGAAAGCCGGAAACCACATCCTAACCAGGAAACAAGGGATGAGCCTCTTCATCTGTTCAATAGACATGGGTGGAGTGTGAACCGAGTGATAGTTTAGTCTATCTACTCCAATTGAAAAAAAAGAAACAAAGTGAGAAGATTGGAAAAGAGAAAGCCGGAAACCACATCCTAAACAGGGAACAAGGGATGAGCCTCTTAACCTGTTCAATAGACGTGGGTGGAATGCGAACCAGGCGATAGATAGATCTATCTACTCCAATTAGTGAGAAAAAAAAATGGAGGGATTACTAGAGACTAATGATAGCAAGCTGCAGCAAATACAGAGAGAATGTTTTTTTTTTGTTTTTAATTATGCCAGGTAATATTCAACTATAGGTCATTACACCAATATATAGTAGCCCTTTGTGTCTTAGTGGCATTATCCCCTTGCTTGGGATGATGTTATTAGGAAAAAGAATAATAAAAAAGAAGTCAATGTTTTCATAATATAATAGGTATGTACATTCTGTCCATCTTATTATAGAAGTCAATATTTTTTATGATCAAAAAGATGCTTTCTCCGCCTGTAGCAGAGTGTGGGTCTTAAGAATTTCAGTTACTCATTTTGTGTTTTTTATGAGACCAGCACATCTCTATAAGCGGCCCAGGGTGATGGGTGTTGTTATGCAGTCACTATCTCTAAATAGATTGCCAACTATGGCTCCTATCTAGCTGTTAGCACAACAATTGACGACTTCCAAACAAAATTTAGCATTTCATTTCAGAGATGAGTAATTGTCAATATTCTTGTATTATTTTGAATGATCATTCTCATCTTGGTTGATGTAGATGTTATTATAGACACAAACTTCCAACCAATTACCCTCTGGTCATCATCAGGTGTCAATTGACTGGCTGATATGAGATAACTGTGATATTTTATCCCTATGATGTTAATTATTGTTTGTTTCTGTTTAATCAGTGCTTGATTACCTAATCCAGAGATTGAACTCACAACCACTAGATGAGAGTAACACATGTATAATCAAGTTTTATATTGACTGTACACTGTCCCGAAGAACATTAGTAGGGCGTTTTTTGGAACCTCTCTTTCTTTTCACATATTCAATTTCAGATAGATTTTGACATTGATGCTGGATTTGTACTGCTTTTCATAATTTAGTATTTCATTTCAAACAGTTTCAACCCAATTACACTCACAGGGTTTGGGTTAACCTGTGGGATAGTTCTCAAATATTTCCCAATGGTGCTGCAAAAGTTCACCACATTTGAAGGATATTATCAAGATGGCAAACTGATTAAAAGTGGAATAAATAGATCGGATCTATAGTTGCATCTACTGCTAGGAGGTTTGGGTCTCTGTGTCGGATCAGAAAGTTTTTCTCATCAGAATTCATCTTGCACATTTATAAATCTATCATTAGTCCATGCATTGAATACTGCTGCCATATTTGGTTAGGTACTTCTGCTATACATCTTAAAGTTCTAGAAAAAATCCATTTATTTGCTTCCTGGATAGGTACAATCTCCAAAAATTTAAATGCTGTTGTATCATGGAATGAAGAGATACACAGTGAAATGTAGATAAACTACTTTATTACCAGAGTGGTACAACCAAGAGGTATATACAATATTTACAGTCTCTCTGCAAGAGACTGTAAATATTATATACTAGCAGTATAGCCTGGCGTTGCTCGGGTGTAATGAAAGCTTTAAAACTAATCCATGGTCCTGGAGCTCAGACTCAGCCTAAAGAATATTTGTGTGAAGTTTGGTGAGAATTGGATAAAAATTGTGGATTTGTATAAAGGACATATAGACAGATAAACAGACACACATACAAACATCTTGCCTTTTATATATAATCGATTTTCTGCACTATTGTAAGAACTGCAACCTTGAAACTTCTGAATATCATTTCTTATGTCTTTGTCTATGAGTGTATCAAAATTGATTAAAATCGGACTACTCCTTCTATAACCCAATTTATTTAATTATCGATTTTCGATATTTATTGGGGGTACCTTGACACAAAACCTAGCTAAGAACACTCACAGACGCTTATAATACAACTGTGTAAATTTCAAGAAAATCAGTTCAGCCGTTTTAGAGTCTATAGGTAACAGACACACACACACACACACACAAAGTTCCATTTATAAATAAGTTTAGATACTTCTTGTCGAATCTATCAATCAAACAAATACTTACACAATATCCACCCTCATCACTTTTATAGACACACACACACACACACACACACACACAAAGAATTGGTGGATTTTATTTTTTAATCTGACATATTTTATTACTTCAAACTGAAAAGAAGTACAAATATGTCAAATTAAAAAATTAAAGCCTTAATTCTTTTGAAATTACAATATTATCAATATATATATACAATATATATTTACAATATTATGTGTTTTAAGTCAACTAGAAACTTGCTTTACATTATTATTTACATTGTTCAGACTGCTATCCTCATCCCCACTGCCATGTTTACGCTGCTTCAGCTGTTGCACACTGCGGCCTTCTTCAGGTGCTAGGAATTCTGAACTGAACCCTAACACCAAAATTCCTAGCACCTCAAAAAGGCCGGAGTGCACAATGTCCAAAACATTATAAACATGGCAATAAAGATGAGGACAACAGTTTGAACAATGTAAATAATAATTTAAATACTACCTCGTCACAGAATACAGAGATTTGCTTGATTTTGAAACTCTCCTTTGCCAAATGGTTAAAGAACACAAAATCTCAGTTGCTTTCTTCTGCAGATGGGAATGCAGGTTCAAATCCTGCTGGAGGGTACATTTTCTTTAATATTTTTTTTAAGCATGCAGGCTTCTATAAGAAATAAACACTGTTTAAAAAAAAGCAAAATAAAGCGTCTACTGAAATGTGGATATCCACTATTAACTTTTGAATTTATAAAATACTTGTGTGTATATGAGTGTGTGTTGTAAAATTTCACGATTCTTCATTTTTCAATCAATAAATGCAAAATCATATTCTTGGTGAAAAAATCATTCTTCAGGCTATGTTCTTCAATTGACCAATTGAAATTAATTCAAAATTTGTTTTCAAAAATCAGTTGTTTAATTAACGTTAATTATCCTCAGTAGGTAGAAATGTTTTGCATTAATAATTGGCCAAAATATTGGAATCCATTCTGGAAGCAAATAACTCAAATTATAAGTACCTACCTATAGGTAAAATACTGGGTGTGAAATGCCTACACACCTACTGAGGCAAAGTTGGTTCTGGCAGATTGCCAGATCCTGCGCTCACCAAACAGACCCCCCCCCCCCCCACACACACACACATGTGAATAATGCAAACTGTTTATAAGAATGGCATATCTTGTATTTATGCCTATTTTTATATATAGTGCTCAGGAACTACACTCTGATCTGAAACAGAACATGCAGATACTACACTGATCTATAGCAGAAGTGACATTTAATAAATAAAATTCTGTAACATTTAAAATATGATAGGTTTATATAAGCATACTGGGTTTAACAGTGGTTTTCCTGACAAGGGTGACACATGTTAAAAGCCAGCTGTAAGATACATTTTCTTTAATAAGACTTTCAAATGCACAGGCCAGTAGGCATAGATATACACTATTTACATGCTGACTATTACCTAGATTAGGCAGTGTGTACTTGAACACAGTGAAATGGGGGCAAGCAATAGCTGAGCAGTCCTATATAAGAAATAGACTGGATATCTCTAGAAATGTGCAGTTGAATGAGAGCCGTCTAGCCTGTAGATTAAATAAAGGGTTCAGTCCAAAATTGACTGTAGGTTACCCAGACCAATAATACTTAATGAAGGCTGAAGTGCACAATGGCTGAAATGATAGCAACAACAAGTAAGAGGACAATAGTTTGCACATAGATAATTTAAATAGTGATAACTCCTAATAACAAAAATTCATGAAAAAATAGAAACTGATTACACCATGTCACTCAAGTGGGTCTAAAACTGTCTGTATGGTGAAAGAAAGAAAACTTAAGCAGTTTCAATTAATTTGTGCAAGGGTGTGTATATATATATATATATATATATATATATATATGTAAACATGTTACGGAAATTAATGAATTTTAACGAAACTTGGTTATAAGCAACCGACAATTTGTAATGAATTAAAAAAATAATGTTCAAAATAATTCATTATATATACATATATATATATATATATTTTTTTTTTCCCTAAACATATATTATTAAATATAACAGACAATGAATGTTTAATCATGAGCTGTTCTAAACATGGTATTTTGGTTTTAATTTCAGGTGAAAATAAAGACAAAAATTGTCCAACATTTGGATATTTTTTATCATACTGGTTCTATATGCACACACACACACACACACACACACACACACACACACACACACACACATATATATATATACATATATACATATGAATACATACATCTATATATATATATATATATATACCCACATACATACATATACATATATATATACATCCATATATATACATATATATATACATATATACACACACACACACACACACACACACACACATGCACATACATACATACGTACATAAGTGGCAGCACACTCTTATTCGAAGATACCCGTCTCCCAGGGCACCTAGCTAATTCTCATTGCAGACGCTTGCTCAGGCACACTTGTGTTTGTTCAACACCCATTGAGCCCACCTGCGGTTTTTACTGCAACTATACTGAGTGGGCCTTAATTACAGTTTTTGGGAGAAAGTGCGTTATCTAGTGTGAACAACAGTCTGAATGAGGCCAGGATGTTCAAATTATTGGTCCCGATAACTTGTGATATCAAGCTAGCACAACAATCAACAGCTCCTCAAAGAAAGCCACCTACATAATTTCACTCACAAGGCTTGGGTAAATCTGTAGTATGGTTTTCAGGCACTTTCCCAAGGTGCTGCATGCTGGGATAGCCTTCTCCAGAGAGATAACATCAGGAAGTCGCCTTCCTGACAAATTGACCACGGTGAGATTTGAATCCAGGCGTCATGGTCAGAAAGTGAATGTTCTAACCACTCGGCTATGTGCCCATATATATATCTTTCTTTTAAATATGTTTTGTTAAAAACAACCAACAAGCTAGATTTTAATTTTTTATTTAATTTTTCCAGTACTCGTACATATTTCTTTTTTGCTGCAGTTCTAGCAGTGTTGGTGCGTCTAAAGCCTCTTCCCTCTAGCCTCATTGCTATCTCATGGCAAGAGTCCTCTGTCAGCCTTACTATTTAACCTGTAGTTGGGCAGACAAAAGATTGATTTCCCCAAAATCTAGTAATCTTTTGGCTTGGTTACAATTTATAAAAATCTCTTTATTTCAAAAGCATCAGAATGTTTAAGGAGTCTTCACCTTCTAATCTGATTTCATTTGTTAGTGACTTCTTCTTCAATGTATTGATCATGGCTCTCCACAACTTCCTATCCTGAGTTTCCTCTTATCAACCCTAATCTGTTCTGCCATCCATTTACATAAGCTCATTAGATAGGTTACTTGCTTTTTTCCTGCCTCTTTCTTGTCCTCAATATACCTTGTGAGTGTCAAATTTCTCAAGCTCTTTTTCCACATATTTTCATAAAAATTTCAATGTTTTCTGATTTAAGTCATAACTGTACATTTTGTTTCAGTTTTCTTTAAAACTTCCTAATTATATGTTCAATCCATAATATTCTCAGCATCCTTCTGTATGACCAAATTTCTGTTGACTGCTATTTTTCTCTTCATCTGTGAGGAAAAATGCTAGCATTAACTGCTATATAGAAGGCTTGATATATAGCAGTTCTGCACCCTTTTCTTGGTTTCTAATGATGTTTTCCTGTAGGATCTATCAGATCTTCAGGTTCGTCACATTTGCTGTTATTATCATAAATGAACAGCAGTTTGGGTTTCAATTTCTAAGCATTTCATATTACGAAAGGAAAAAAAAAATTGAAACTCATTTTTTATTGTCATGTCAATGAAAGTAAAAAAGAAATCTTTTATAAAACAAGATAAAAATGTAAAAAATTTTTTTCCAGGATTTGAGAGGGGGGAAAAAAGAAACAACTGAGGCTTACACAGTGTCATTTATATGGGTCAAGTGCATTAGAGCCTCAGTTTCCCAAGTATTGCAAAATCTTTTTCTAAAGAAAACTGTCCATTAGACAAACTTTCAAAAATAATAGACAAGTTGAAGTTTGAAAGATTGTTATTATTTTTTTATTTTACAGGCACAAGAAACAAATTAAATTGATTTTTTTTTCAAATCTCGGTGAATTTTTTCCATGGCTAAAAAGAAAGCAAAGAAAATAATGAGATTTGTGCAGTTGAAAAAGATATGCAAGAAATATGGTTACATCTCTCACTCATATATATATATATATATATATATAGAGAGAGAGAGAGAGAGAGAGAGAGAAAGAAAGAATTTCTATGCTACCTAAGCAGTAAATAGTATTCTACACTTAGGTTATAACAATCAAGCAAATATATATATATATATATATATATATATTATGTTTTTGATCATAATTAAATTAGAACAGTACCCAGTTGTATTAAAAAGTGTTCAATACATTTCTATTGTAGAACTTTTGAATAGTTTTCATTTGGGAATGAGTTATTTTCTCAATCTATATTTCAACCTTTCGATATCTTCAGGTGATTTATAATAACTGATTTTTCCATTTTTCAAATGTACAAACAAGGATTTTTTATGAATATGCAACTGGAATTTTTAAACAACTGAAAATTTTCAGAATAAGGGAGGAGTTATTTAAGAATCTTACAACACTTTCATCCAAGTTTTTATGATCCTAGTAAGCATTTATAGGTGTGATTACATCTGGACATTATTTCTGATCTTTCACTTAGTAATATTTTTTTTAGTTTTTTTTATACATATATAATGTATATCATACACATATATAATATATCACACACACACACACACATATATATAATGGAGAGGTACTGAAAAATTATGGCCAATGTTCCAAAATCTAACTAAATTACCAAGCATCAAAATTTTGCAAAGAAGGTTTATTAGTTAGGCTGAGAACTTTTCAAAGAAAGATAAATACATTGATTTTACACACACACACACACACACACACACACACACACACACACACACACACACACATTTTTTAATGAGATAAAAATAGTGATGTATATCACAATATTTACACACGTTTGCATATATTGAGATATATAAATGTATGTATGTGTATATTTAAAAAGCATGTATGTATATATATATATATATATATATATATATATATATATATATATATAAAAAGCATATACATATGCATATATATTTAAAATATATATATATATATATATATACTTTTTTTCTATAAAAACAATGTATCTATGTACACACACACACACACACACACACACACACACTTATTTTGAAATTCAATATGATGCTTCTAAATCATTTAACCATCTTTTGATATTTTTCCTCTCCATTTTCTAAAATAATTTTGTCAAGATATCAACCAAAGCTTGGAACATTCTAAATTATAATACTGAGCCAGAAACAGTTTTATATTTGACCCCAAAATTAAAGATTCAATCATAAAATTTGATTAAACTTTATATATATATATATATATATATATATATATATATATATATATATATACATGCACGTGTGTGTGTGTGTGTGTACAAAATTTCTTTTGAAGTATTTCTTTTATTAAATTGTTTTTATTTACTGTGGTACATTATTGCAAATACTTTAAATTTATTGTTGATTTTCTTCCATCAACTAGGAATAATTATTTTTGAAATAATAAATTATATTTTTTCATGTTCTGAAATGAAGAAAAGGTTTAACTTGTCATTGCTGAAACAATTAAAATAAGAGTTCAATTCCCTGTAAAGTTATCCATCATTACTATAGACCTTGGTGGCATGGTTTCATCCTTTCATAGTTGAAATGACTAAATCTAACCAGAAGTTCTGTGCTGACAGTTTCTGCTATTGCACTTTTTACTCAAGAAGTCATCTTCCAGCATTTAAATGTTTAATACTTTTTTTATTACTGTAAAGGCAAAAATGCTTTGCAAACAACAAAAATGATATGTGCTGTATATGTTGAAGGTGCTTCAGCTGACGGAACTGTGCAGAAATGGTTCACTAAGTTTCAAGTCAGTGATTCTAAGCTTATTGATGAAGAATGTCTAGGGAGAACCCCACCCCCACCCCCACAAATGCTAACCAAATCAAGACACTGATTGAGAATGACCCTCATTACACAAGGAAAGAAGTGTCGGAAACATTAAATTTATCAAAATCCACCATCCATCAGCATTTAGTGAAGATTGGGTACTCAAATTGCTACAATGAAAAAAATCTTGTGCACAACTGGATAAGGCAGCAATTCAAGAAAAATTTTCAAAATTGTCAAAGAATAATGCTAGACCTCACATTTATTTGTCGACCTACAAAAATTGTTGCAAGTTTGCAGGGATATATTATCGCACCTGCCATATTCACAAAAACATTGCTCCTTCACATTTTAATTTATTCTGGTCCTTCCAAAAGAATCTCAATGAAAAATTATAATCTTTGATGATATAAAAACCACTGTAATGAGTTCTTTGCTAAAGCATCACTGAAATTCTGTGTGTGTGTGTGTGTGTGTATACACACACACATATATGAAAGTTGGCTCTCTGTGCAGGGCCTGGAAATTCTTTCCACCTGAATCTATCCTGCACTTATATAAATCCACCATCCGCCCGTGTATTGAATACTGTTGCCACATCTGGTCGGGTGCCCCTACTATTCTCCTCGGGCTTCTTGAAAAAATACAGCGAAGAATCTGTAACGTGATTGATACCGACTTAGCTGACCGTTTGCAGTCACTCTCCCACCGGCATGACGTGGTTTACCTGTGCCTCTTCTATAAATACTTTCATGGCTTCTGCTCTGATGAACTTAAATCACTGGTGCCCCCTAGGTGTGAGTTTGCGCGAGATACTAGATTGGCAACTAGGTCCCACCATTTTACAGTGAAACCGATGAAATGTAACCGTAATTTCTACTCCAACAGCTTCTTTTCTTGCACTTCCCGCCTGTGGAATTCCCTTCCGCATGCTTGCTTCCCCGACAGCTATAACCTCCAGGAGTTTAAATGTAAGGTGAATAGACACCTCCTAACACACTAACCCGCCCATTCTCTCCAACTCTCCCCCTATGTACATCCTAACCTGTCTATCGCCCTGTGTAACCCCTGCGCTATAGTGGCAGTGGAATGCCTTGCTTGGGGTGACATGATTAAAAAAATATATATATATATATATATATGAGTAAGATTTCTATTCCGGGTCATATTGGATTTTCCTTTCTTTGAAAATTTTTTTGAGGATGTTCTGAGGAAATTTAAACCAAACAAAATCATGATCTGAAGAAATGAGCATCAAAATAAATCATAATTTATAACCACTTTAGATAATGTGTTGAGTTTTCCTTCGTATATATATATATATAGATAAGTAATAATAGTATATATATATTCCGGTAATTATAGCGACTAATTCAACTCTCTTCCCTATTTTGCCTCTTTTTTCATTTCTAAACAAACCATTACTTCAGCTCACTTAATAATTTCTTCATTACTTGGGAGCGGCTGAAAAAGGATTTTGAGAACCTGTAGAAATGGCTACTCTCCAAACGATAATGATAATAACATGATGATAATTCTGCATCAAACTTGTAAGTCATAGGGAGTTTGATTATGCTTCCAAGAAGGCCAAATTAATAAACATTAACCATCTCTCTATGACTTCAATATATCAATTTTCAAATATCCACTGATCAACACAACAAGTAACGTGAATGTATGAATGAAACTTTTGTTTTCATTCGTACATTTTGTAAGTGTTATTTTCACAAAGATTCACGTTAATACTTTATATTATTTTATTCCTTTCGATTTGATAAAAGTTGAGCAGACTGGCAATTAGGTCCCACCCATTCACAGTTAGATTAACCAAATGCAGCCATTAATTCTACTCCATCAAATTCTTTCCTCACACTTCCCGCCTGTGGAACTCCCTTCCGTATACTTGCTTTCCTGACAGCTACAACCTCCAAGAATTTAAATGCAATGTCAATTCCCATCTCTTATCCACTTGACTCCAGTTTTTTCTACATCACACTGTGTATCTTGTTCTTTTCCTTACTCTCTACCTTCGCAACTGTCTTCACACCTGTGTTTCCATCCTTCTCTTGCCCTTTCTCTGACAAACCCTGAAACTGGTCCATCTTTCTCTTCACTCTCCTCTCTTGTCTAAATTCTTACTCTTATGTAGCCCCCTCGCATCAGTGGTGTTACCGCCTTGCTTGGGGTGAAACGATTAAAAGAAAATATATAAAAATATTGAATTTATGTATAAACTTATATAGATAGATAGATAGATAGATAGATAGATTTTATTGAAAATGGCAGACAAGATACTAGCATTAATTTTTTTATAAACGTTTTAAATGTTTTCTTTTCAGAACTCAAATTATATAAGAATTGTCCAAAGGCTTTGTATTTTTGATTGCTTTCAGCTATACTTTTAGCCATTACCAAGAAGGAATTTTGATTTACTTGTAAATGAATATGTGTAAAGTTTAAGAGTCATACTTGATAATGGCTAACGTATAGCCAAAACCGCTTGAAAAGACAAAGTCTTAGATCAATTCTTATCTAATTTGAGTTCTGAAAAGAAAAAAATCCTAACACATGAAAAATTACATAAAAACCTTAATGATAATACCTTGTTTGTCATTTTCAATTAAACTTGCATAAAAAAGAGGTTGTTACCCAAATACACAATATATGTATGTAATGGTAAACTTTGAAAAACAGTAGCTACTCTAACATATATGCATCGTTCATTCAGTAATGAATTAGAACACTCTCAGCTATTGGGCGTGTATAATGATAATATACACGCTAAAAAGTCTGCCTTCTTCTACCGAGCGCCCATAGCTCAGAGGTAGAATTGCCGACTGACGCCAGTTCAGTTGGGTTTCAATCCTGGGTAAAAAGCAATTGGATGTCTAACTGTACTGATGAGCTGTGATACAGCGAAACAGATCTGTCTGCGGATGACTATGTACATGTTCTAAAATATAATTTATAATATATATATATATATATATATATATATTATAAATTATATTTTAGAACATGTACAGATTTTTTATCCACTACAAATTATACATTTTGTTTCGACATTGAAATTACAATGTCTCATCAGGTTTTAATAAAATGTTTAATATATATATATATATATTAAGCATTTTATTAAAATTTGTTTTGCAACTTTATGATACCAATATACCACTTTCAATGCAGAAAAACAATGTTTAATAATTAAACAAACAGACTTGAATGCAAGTATGAGTCTATTAATACAAGTTACTTCTTAAAATAGCAGTTATTTTTGTATACTGTACAGTGTCTACATTGTATATTAAGAAAGAATTGTGTTAGCTGTGTAGGTAAATTGATACAGACTTTAGGAGACAGGCATGTGTGTTGGGAGAATGAGATAAGTGTTTTCATATATATATATAAAAGACAAATATAGAGATTATGTCACTATAGTTGATAGCTTAGGTACTGGCTCAGACAGACATATGTTTGTCTATAAATCTTGGTATTATTAGCTAGCTCTGTCTGGAGATTATAAATCTATTAAGAACAATTTGTCTTTAAAAACTAACAGAGACTCCCATATTAATAGCGATATACATAGAACAGACAAACATATCTATATCTATGCATACATTTGATATTGTATATAACTAGCGCTTTCTATTTTGATCTGAAATGGTCACTGTATAATGTTTGATCATAATATTTACTACTGAATTAAGAGCATTGACAAAAAGAATTCTATATTAAAAATAAAAATTTGTTATACAAAAATACCCATTTTCATCATTGATTTGCAGATTGTGTGATGTATGCATGTATATATGTTTATATATGGAGGTGTTGAAAAGTCTTCAACTGGGTCCACTTCCAAACACCATGCAAAATTAAAACTTTTTTTAAAGTCTAGTTAGTAAAGTCAAGATTTTAATCTGTGTCCTTCTAGGCAGAAAGAATCAATGTCTGATCCAGCATACTCTGAACCCTGACAGAGGTCAACATGACCTTTGGCATGGTTTGACCTTCATCATAAGTGACACAAATAGCATTATAGACACTTATATACACAATGCTCCAAGCAAATTATAAAACTCTACTATATATATATATATATATATATATATATATATATTCAAGTAGAGGGTTGGTATAGATAGAATAAAATTCCGATATCTCCTCACCCCTAAAACACTATTAAAAAAAACAAAAAACCTCAATAAAAAGTAGAGCAAATAATATTTATGTAAAATTTATAACTATGTCTGTTATAACATCACTATAGTGTGGCTATTTTTTTCAATACTTTCTGTGTCTTGTGAACATTACTTAACAAGACACAAGAAGTGTTGAAACAAAATAGCTATATTATAGTTATGTTATAACATATATATATATATATATATATATATATATATATATATGTGTTGAGTTGTGATAGTTTTTGGAGCCAAGATTGTTATTTTTTCAGTAATTTTACTGGTAACAGGTATTGGGTCAAGCAGATTAGCAAGCAAAAAAGGAAAAAAAAACAGCATCAATGAGTAAAATTTGAAGTTGACATGAACCTGCTCAGTGAAAGTGACAAATTCTTTCCATTATATATATATATATATATAGTGACACAAATACCATTATAGACACTTAATATATCATACAAAAAGCAAACAATACTTATAATAATAGCAACAATAAATCTACACTTTAAACAAAACCTTCACGGCTTCTCACACTCTTTTTTTCTATACCAATTTCTCTCATTGGAAACAACCCCAATTTCACTTTTTAACACACACACACACATATATTGTAACAAAGTTGTGGAACTCATAGGTTTTTTTACTTACTGTTGATGCATTTAGTTTTATAAAGAGTGCTCAATACAACGTAGAGCATTATATTGTAATAGTTGTTACAATGGTTTATAAATTCATAGTATCACTACACAAAAATTTTTGCATTTCGAAGCTGCTGCTCATCAGGTGAAAAGTTAAAAAAAAAAAGAATAGGTTTTTTTTTCAACTTTTCACTTGATGAGAAGCGTGCATAGCAGCTTCGAAACGCAAAAATTTTTTGTGTAGTGATACTATGAATTTATAAACCATTGTAACAACTAGTACAATACTATATATATATATATATATATATATATATATGAAATGAATTGTTTAAACATTATTTTTTATCGATACTCGTATTTAAGTAGATATTCTGTTTTTAATGAAACAGTATTATATATTTATTTCTACCGGCCTGATTATTTACGATAAATTTTTATTACGAAAATGTGTGCCATTCGGCAGGATTCGAACTTGCGACCCCTATCTATATAGGGAAGCTACCATTTGATCTGGTAATGTCTTAGACTTCTCGACCACTTCACTTTCCTTTATATATATATATATATATATATATATATATAAAAGAAACTGAAGTTTTTTTATAAATCCCACATTGGCAAAAATATAGGGAAAAGTTGAAAATGTAACTGGAGTCTTTTTAGACTCCAGTTATATTTTTAAAACATTTATTTGAAGTAATTTTACCAGTTTCACAGTTCTATGATTATCAAAATTTGAATAGAGATAAGGAGACTAGAGAGAGAGAGAGAGAGAGAGAGAGAGAGAGAGAGAGAGAGAAAATATAGATAGAGTGAAAGAGAATAGGGATAGCGATTGAGAGGAGTTGAATAGAGATGGTGAGGAGTGTGGCTGTGCCATGATATGCCTTGCATTTAATTTAAGTTGGAGAATTCTTTCCGTTTTAAGCAAAAATAAGGGCTCCGATTACCCATCAGTTTTAAATGCAATCTGGTTAGTTGATTATAATCACACGATCAGACAGACATTTCAGTTCCAGTTCTGACCATATGGAATACACTGAGACCCCATCACTTAAAAATGATTGCATTTGTTTTACAAGAGTCAAGATGAAAAGACAAAATTATAAGAGACAAGAATAACAAAATGTTGTGTCATAGAAAAACAAACACATCACTTGTAATGTATAATGGTCTGATGGCATATCTACATTCCATGGTGATTAATGATAATGACCCTGGGAGACAAAATATAAAATAGTCAGGAACAAATAAAGCAGAAGTCAGGTCGATCATGTGTTATCTAATACTGAAACTATTTATGTAAATTTATCAACCCCACTTGACGTCACAGCTTTTTCTATATTACTCATGCTATTAGTAATTATTACTTATCATTTCTATAAATAATGTTTCTGCCAACAGGTATACTTAAACGTTTTCTGTCAGTTTTCAACATCAGAAGAAAGCCTGTGGCTTTCCTATGAACAAATAGTCTAACGCAGAAAGAATGATATTAGAGAAAACTGTTATTCTCTCACTTTGGGCACTAAATACGATACAGGCTTTAAAATTGACACAATGGCGTACTTCAAACTTACGACTGTGAACCAGTATATGAGAGATGGATCCTCAGCTCACAAGTTAAACTTTTTTAGCCAAATGTGTTTATGCCAAAATAATTTGAATGTCATCAATCTCAAAGTGACATTTTTTTTGGAAAGATAAATTATAAGTCACCAGAAGCGACCGCTATATAAAGATGTATAATTTGCACATTTCTCTGTAGCGGACTTTTTCAGGTGATAAGTTTTAGACATGCAAACAAAATATCTGTAGATACACATTTCCTTTTATATAAGCATTTATTTCATCTAAATTATAAAATAGGATTGTTTTATACACATATATATATATATGTGTGTATAAAACAGAATCAGAATAAGCTCCCAACCCCACTTTCACTTAAATATCATATCACCACAAATAAACCGTTTTCACCATTTAATTTTCATTCCAACTTTGTCACCTGATGAGAAGCGCGTAAAGCAGCTTCGAAACGCGAAAATTTTTGTGTAGTGATACTATGAATTTATAAACCATTGTAACAACTATTACAATATATATATATATATTTTTTTTTTTTCCATTTGTAAACAAGTTATTACGCGACCTAGGTTTCTACCATGAGTGGTGTCTTCAGGCGATTTTTAATAACTGATTTTACCATTTATTGTTTTTCTTTTTAAGAACGCTCATGTAACAGTGTTTTTTTTTAACGCTCATATGGCAGGGAATTTTCGAACGCGCACTTTTTAAAATTAAAACGAATTATGGCGTTTTTATCCCTGGCTGTATGAACATAAGAGGTATTTAATTAGTATGGTTACACTTAGTCATAATTTCTGTTCTTTCATTCAACAGTTTGTTTTAGTTTGAGAATAGCATAATCTCTAACTTTTCTTCTTGGCATAGTCTACATATTTGTGCACCGTTGTAAGGCTTGGCTGTTTTTACAATGCTCCACGTTATGTCTTGGTCTTTTTCTATATTTTGATTTTTTTTTCTACACGTGACCAGCCAATTCTGTAAAGTTTTTTAATTTTTCTATTTTGAATGTAGACCTGTATATATATATATATATATATATATATATATATAATTTTAATTTCTACACGTGGCTAGCCAATTTTGTAGTTTTTAAATTTTTCTTTTCTGAATGTAGACCTATATATATATATATATATATATATATATATATATATATATATATATATATATCTGAGTGAATAAGGAACGAAGAAAAATTTACAATGTCCAAAACATTAATTTAAAACAGTGCTAAATATTTGGAGTAGATAGACTAAACTATTGCCTGGTCCACACTCCACCCACGTCTATTGAACAGGTGAAGAGGCTCATCCCTTGTTTCCTGTTTAAGATGCGGTTTCTGGTTTTCTCTTTTCCAATCTTTTTACTCTTACGTAGCCCCCTGCGCATCAGTGGCATTATCGCCTTACTTGGTGTGATATGATTAAAAAAAAAAATATATATATATATATATATACAATATAGAACTGTGAATATTTAAAGTTTTATAGAGATGTGAAACTGACAAACTCCATTCAAGGTCGAGTTTTATATCTCTGAGGTCTACATTACTGGCCATAATAATTAGGCCACCCCAGTGTTTTAAAAAAATTATGTATTCCATACTATATTTTAGTATTTAAAATGAATAATTGTAAATGAAAATAGAATGGTTCTTTTGTTAATACCGCACAATAACATGCGCATTAAATGAATTTATAAATATTTAATAATTACCTATATTACAGTTTCATCAATGAAAGAATGAAAAAAATTTAGGGCGATTCAAATGAGTTCATCTTTGTTTCCTTGCCTTGTAAAATAATTAAAGCTAAAATTAAAGCTTTAAGAAAACTTATTCTAATTATCAACATTCATTTTAAAACTTAGATATTGCGAATTATCATGAAAGTTAAAAACCATTAATCTTTCTATATTTAACATACGTTCTCATGTTGTAGTGTAATGTTCAACAAAATTGTCTCGCTAGAATTAATTACAATTGAGCAGTGAGTTCAATTCTTAATTGGTGCCCCTTACTTTCGGCTTTGCACCACATCTAAGCTAGGCTTAGAAAATCACCATATATATTCCGACAATGGCAGTAAAAGGATACTTTCTGCTGTCGTTGTCGTCTGTTTGCCCAATTGCAGAATGATGAACAAAATAAACTACAATACTTTCAATATTTTTCTATAATAACAAAGAACCATTCTATTTTCATTTAGAATTATCCACTTGGCAATAAATACAAAAAATAGTTTGGTTGATTGTTTTGTTTTTATGGCATATCAACCTCGGCAGGTCATTTATTGCCAACTAAATTTTTATTTTATTTATTGCTAGTAATACCTTTTTCTTTCAACAATCTATTGTTTTTATATAAGTTTTGTGTCTAGTAATACTTTTTTCTTTTCAAGTATCAAGATTCATTGGGATCTGTTTTTAAGGGCAGGGTCCTCAGGTCCTACCCTGTTATTTAACCCATAACAGGAGGGAAGTGGCGGATTAATACCTTTCCCAAGAGTACCAGTGCTTAAGTGAATGCAGGGTATTCAACTGGAATTTGAACTCGGCTCACTTATTTCTCTTTCCAAGCCGATATCCACTGCACCACAATGCACATCCATCACTATACGCTTACAGCACCTGGTATTCCCAAGCGGTAATCCATCTAAGTACTGACCAGGCTCAATGTAGTTTATCTTCGGTGATCGAACGAGAACCGGTGTATTCAACGTGATATGGCCATAAACCCACTAAACATCATATGAAATACATAATTTCTTTAAAATAAAAACTGGGGTGGCGTAATAATTATGGCCGGTAGTGTATATCTACAAATACAATTCTCAATATTATGTATAGACTTTCCATAGAAAATTGAAAACGCAGACAGACAGACAGACAGACCAAAAAATATAATTATGTGTACATCCATCCATACATATATGCATACATACACATAAGCCATTTAAGTAACTAATTATGTTATGACTAGAAATTATAAAACAAATAGTATATGTCTTTCTAGAGACACAGCAACTTAGAGAAAAATAAATAAGACAAGGAAAAGCTTTGGATTTTAAACCTATGTAGATTTAACCCTCAGAAGGAAAGTTACTGCTTATATCGGCTCCTTTATTTTACCCCTACTCTGTCCTGTTTACCACTTTGTGTCAGTCCTAATAATTTGTGCCAGTGAAATATTTCTAATGTTTAAGACAAAAAATAAGTATATTTATTCAAATTCATATAATGTTTATCATTTTAAACAATATTTTAATGGATTTTTGTATTTGAGTAGAAACTTTGTTTATCTATTGAACAGTATATTTATTCTTTTTTGTCTACCAGCAGGATTCAAACTTGTGTCTCCATGGGCATAGGGAAACTATCATTATATCACATGTACCTTAACCGACACAGGCATAAAGAAGCTGAACAGTGCCTTTAAGTAAAACGCTTTTCATTATAGGTCCCTCAAAATTATCATATCTGCTCAGTTTCGTAACCAAAAGTAAACAAAGTAATTTTCTAAATGGATTTTATTTATTTATCAATCCAACAGATTTTTATCAACTTAAACATTATTTTTAGTGGATACTTATATTTGCGTAGATTCTCTGTATATTTGTTAAACAAGTTATTTATTTATTTTCATCTACCGGCCTGAATATTTGAAAAATCTTATAAAAGAAAATTATGAGCTCTTTGGTAGGATTTGAACCTCCATCTTCCTGCAAGCACTGCTTATACCTTGCATGATCAGCCAAGCCAAGATGGTTAAGCCATGACAGTTTCCCTCTGCTAATGTATGTGTGTGTGTGTGTGTGTGTGTATGTGTGTGTGTGTGTGTGTGTGTGTGTGTGTGTGTGTGCATATATGGGTGCATCACATAATAGCTTTAAATAACTTTCCTTTTCAAAAATTACATCAGTCAAGCATTAGGGCATAATAACAACACTGGAAAAATAACATCCTTGAAAATGAACAGTGAAGTGGCTGAAAGTACTTGGAAAGTCAAAACTATAGAATATTTTTACATTTCTTATCTCCAGCAAAAAGGAAACATCTAAGAATACTGGAAAAATTAAATAAAAAATGAATAAAATCTTTTTTGTCGGTTGTTTTTAATGAAACGTGTGTGTGTGTGTGTGTGTGTGTGTGTGTGTGTGTGTGTGTGTGTGTGTGTGCGCATACACACAAGAAAAATCTATGTGCAAAGATATGCAAGCATTTTATTTATCTACTGTTGTTCGTAGTGGTAGGAGCATATTCATGTTATTAAAAATTAAATGGCCCAATCTTTAAGTAATTTTGCAATTACATTGTACCTGCAAAGTATCAAAAACTTTATGTTCTTCTGAATATTAAAAAAATAGTACGAATAAAAATAACTGCCTTTTCCCCTTTCTAAAAGCAAAAACAATTAAATTAAATTAACTTTTAATATATACATGTATTTTAACACGTCTTACTTAGCTTGATCAATAAATTTGTAGCCTAATGATGATAAAAAAATCATTATGACAGCTTATGTCAGTAATTTTGCTTTTGTATAGTGCAAATAAAATATCAAAAACTTTGTTATCTTGTATTTTCTCGTCCATATATATATTGTCTTGCATTTTCCTGTCCATGTTCAATAATTTCTTGAATATTATGCTAAACAAGAATTGAATAAAAAATAATGACTGCTTCTCTACCTTTTCACCTCACAATCTTCTATCTCTCTCTCTCTCTATATATATATATTTATTCCATTTGTAAACGAGTTATAATAACTTGTTTACAAATGGAAAATATTCAAAAGTTCTACAATATAATTGTAATGAACACTTTTTAATACAAATATGCACTGGTTTAACTCTATTATGACCAAAAACTAAGTATTAAACAGTATATATATATATATATATATATATATATATATATATATATATATGTGATTATGTTACTTCCATTTATCCGTCCGTTACACCATTTAAAATAGTCATATATTGACTGATCCAAACTAGATTAAAAATTATATTTACCATGAATTCCTATAAAATTAAATTGAATTAAATTATGAATTTAACCACGAGGTACAGTTTTTGTCAAAGTATTCTCCAAAACAAACCAGTTTATTTAAATTTCATTGATTGGTTTGCAAAACTGAATGAAACGTAGAGTTTGTAAATCTTGATAACAAATGTTAGCGAGAACTTCAACAATAGCAAATGCTGTTAGGATTTCAACATGTACGAGCATGTAGCAAAATAAAATTTTAGTAAAACGAAATTTATGTTTAATTTCTGCACTTTTACTCAGATCTCGGACACCATACTTTAATGACACACATATACATTTTTTTAAAACCCATTTCTTTACACAACTCTGAAGCCAATTGAAATTTTAGTTTTCTATTTCAAACATATCCTGGTTTCTCCAGTATTTAACCTTAAACATCCAATACCAAACAGATGTATAATTTAACGCCTTTAGTTTCACTCTGCCTAGAGGGACAGAGGTTCAAAATCTGTTAGAGAGCGCATATTTTCCTTTAATAAGATATCTCAATCATTCAGGCTAATGGGCAAAAATAGATAAATATACTGTTTAATAAACAGTCTGTTCAAATATGATTATCCACTAAATTAACATTTAAAGTGATGTTGAACTAAAATGTATGCATTTTTTTATAACTATATTTTTTCAAAGTATATGAATTTATTTAAATAAAGAATATTTAGAGTGTATGTGCAGTTTATTTTATATTTAATAAAATAAACTCTCTTAAGTTTAAACTGAGAGTATTTATATACAAAGAATTATTATTTAAATTTCTTTGATGATTAAAGTGTCAGTCAGTCAGTTAAGTGCCATGCGCGATGCACGCTTGGGCGATCATGTCTCGAAAGAGACATGACTGACTGGGCAGAAGATTATCCCGCAGTAGGTTGCCATTGCTTTCTGCGGTAGACTGGTTGCCGACCAAGGCTATAGAACCCAATCTGTCCTATTATTTAACCCATAACTGGAGGGAAGAGACGGATTAATACCTTTCCCAAGTGTATTTGCGCGTAAGTGAATGCAAGGAATTCAACTGGAATTCGAACTCGGTTCCCTGATTTCTCGTTCCGAGCCGATATCCACTGCGCCACAACACACATCCTAATTCTGTTGTTATTTTCTTGGAAACAACATCAAAAAGAATGTTTCCATTTCTGTATCCTTTGGAAAAGTACCGAACATAGGAGTCAAATTTGTACTTCTAGATCCTTAAACTCATACACAACTGTTATATGTTGATGAATATTTAAAATGTAATCAAATTACTTTTACAGCAGAAATGCATTGGAAATGACCTTTATAAGAGATGCATTGGAAATTACCTTTATTATAAGAAATGCATTGGAAATTGCTTTTATTATAGAAATGCATTGGAAATTGCTTTTATTATAGAAATGCAGTGGAAATGACTTTTACTATAGAAATGCAGTGGAAATAACTTTTACTATAGAAATGCAGTGGAAATTAATTTTATTATAAAAATGCATTGTAAATATCTTTTATTATAAAAATGCATTGTAAATGACTTTTACTACAGAAATGCATTGGAAATTAATTTTATTATAAAAATGCATTGTAAATATCTTTTATCATAGAAATGCATTGTAAATGACTTTTACTACAGAAATGCATTGGAAATTAATTTTATTATAAAAATGCATTGTAAATATCTTTTATTATAGAAATGCATTGGAAATGAAGTAGGAAAGGATTTTTTGTGGTTAGGAATTACAAGTGTGTCACTGACAGAATAGAGTTATTAAATATATAAGTTTTTATTCAAACCTACATAAATAGAAAAATTGGAAACAACCTGCTTTTCTTTGAAACATGTACAAACTTGCCAAAACAAGCAATTTAGACCTCTATAAATAACAAAATGATTGCATAATTACTGGAAAATTTGACCAAATTACAAGAGGGTTAGTCAGTAAGTATTAAAAAAAGTGTGGCAATAACAATGACTGTAAATGAATTAATGACCCATGTCATTAAGTATCCCAAATTATTTGATTATAATAATTAAATATTGTATATTCTTATTTCATTATAAACATATATTGTTCAATATTGTACAATATTACTTTATATATGAATTCATTACAAACATAAAATATTCTACATTTTACATGAGTCTTATTTTATGTGTATAATTATTATTGATCTATTATGCAACATTTTTGAGTCTATATTTTTAAATTTTAATATTTTGTATGATTACTTTAATGAGAATAGGGAATTATTTTCATAGGAGCATTTTAGTTGTTCTAAAAAATAAAAATGGCCTGATAAGTATGAATCATTGAGTACTTGGGTATGTGGGATATTTTTTTCTAAATGAAATTACAATTAAACTTTTTTTGAGAGGAAAATAAAAAAAAATCTGAGACATCAGTTGAGAGAGACTAAATAAGTTTTTCAACATATTGCCGAATATATTCGTCCCAATAAGAATGAAAACAATAACGAGAAAAATAAATTGTATTTTCAGGAATATTCTAGGCAGAAACAAAATTTTCTATTGAACAGAAGTTACGAATGAGAAACATCACTATAATTAACAGTAGAAAAACAAATAATTTATGCAAACCAGACCTTCAGTTTTCAACAACAAGAAAGAACTTGAAAATAAGATTAACATCCACTGTTATTAAAGCACAAGTATCAAGATCACTTGCAGTTCACCAGAAAAAGGAAGTTTGAAATTGCTTAGAGTTTTAGGAAAGATCAAAGGGTAGTATAGACTTCAAAATATATTGACCACTTTCAAAGCTTGTAGAATTATATGTCAATTATTATTATTAACAATAAAATAATTATATATGTAACAACAACAACAACAACAACAACAACAACAACAACAACACACACACACACACACACACACGGGAGAAAAGTCTGATGAAGTGGTAAAGGATGAAAAGCAATACACAATTTTTTTTTCAATTTTTCATTAATTTTCCGAACACACACATGCCACATGCACACGCTATAAATAAAATCCCACATACTTAAGGGTGCTTAATATTTCTTGCCCAGACTCATATCCAAAGATCTGGCCAAATGATCAAACAGAATTTAATTTTGAGTCCTGCTTTGAAGAAGTCCAAGGCTTTTCAGGACACCCTAACTCAAATATAACAGGATGTAAAATAAAACGAAACAATCTAAATCTAAATTTATTTATAAATGGAACTTTGTGTGTGTGCGTGTGTGTGTGTGTGTGTGTGTGTGTGTGTGTGTATCCGTTACCTATAGACTCCGAAACGGCTGAACCGATTTTCTTGAAAATTTACACAGTTGTACTATAAGCGCCTGCGAGTGTTCTTACCTAGGATTTACCCCCCAATAAATATCGAAAATCGATAATCGAAAAAATCGGGTTATAGAAGGAGTGGTCCAATTTTAATCAAATTTGATAGACAAAATTTCATAGACAAAAACATAAGAAATGATATTCAGAAGTTTCAAGGTTGCAGTTCTTACAATAGTGCAGAAAATTTGATATCGATACCAGGAAATCAAAATTTGACTTACATCCATTCATTTTTCTTTCAGTCTACGGTTTCGCTTTAACTGGAAACAACTATTGCTTTTTAGTCTTTCATGCCAACATCCAAAGAGTCTGAGCTCCAGGACCATGGATTAGTTTTAAAGCTTACACCCAAGCAACGTCAGGCTATACTGCTAGTACAAAATAACACAGAACGCTAGCACACAGACACACACGCATATATATATATATATATATATATATATATATATATATATATATAACAATTGTGTTAGTGCAGTCACAAATCATTGTGACCGATGATTTAAAAGTATGCTAGCCTTGATAGATGACAGTGCCAGATACATTCTCTCCCAGAATCTGTGCCTAAGATCTATACAGCATAATTGCTTTATAAAATAGAGCTGAACTTTGCGGGTATTGAACAAACACAAATGTGACTGAGCAGGCATCTGAAACAGGGATTAGTTAACCGCCCAAGCAGACAGGTGTGATCGGAAAATGAGTACCGGTCATAAACAAACACACACACACAAACTGATGCTAATCCCCCCGCCCCCCGGAAGAACTCCTTGGATATTTGACTAGCTTTTTTGATAAATTTTATACTTTTTCTCTATATTAATTTGTGGCCGTAATTTGCTTTCAATGGCTTCCTGATTTAAAGCCAACAACCAACAAAGTTTGGTACAGTTTTTTGTCTTGCTTATTTGAAAAGATATTTTTATTTCTTGATCCTTTTACTTTTAGTTTTAAAAGATTTATTGTGACAATCATTTCGTTTTGTTTTTTTTACATTCACCCCATATCCTCCTGACGTCACTTTAAACTGACACCTCCGTTTTATCTCTGCATATAGTTCAAACTACTTAAACTATATACATTTTGAAAGTGAAAATTTCACTAATGTTGGAAAATTTCCAAGTTTTTGTCTGAAATCAAGAAAATACGTCCGTTACGCAAAAATGCTCACAACTTAAAAAAAATACCTCAAGTTTTAAAAGCCATTCTTAAAAAAAAAGTCATGTAATAAGTAGAGTTGTTATAGTTTTTATTTATTTAACTATTTTTTTTTTTATTTTCACCTTCCCTATGTTTTATTTTTCTTGTCCCTGTTGACCCAGTAAGAAATTTAAGCCGATGTATTCTAATTTCTTCCCTGGCTCAAACGCCCATTTTTGTAAGCCCCTGACAAGATAAAAATAAATGACTAAAAGGTGTAAGGTTGCCTTCTCTTGCTTTCAGTAAGGCAGGCCATGCAAACTTAGTTACATATTTCTTTTTTATTACCAGAAAAAAAAAAAAATGAAATAGAATATGTCATTGAAAAAGTAATAAAGAAAGAATTAGATGGCGTGATTTTCCACCATCTGGCACATAAAAATGCTATGGATAGATATTTTTAAAAGTCTATTCTACCCACCTCTCTCTCATCATGACAATTTTAAAATGAATCAGATTTTGTTAGCTAAAGACAAAAGTCCGATTTTAAATAAAGTAGATCTGAGATAAATAAAAAAAAAATTTATCACAAGTTTAAAGAATTAAAAAAACAAATTAGTAAGTGAAAAAGTTGAGAGGCTGACATAAAGTAAACAGTTTTTTCTGTGAAATCTAAATAAGAAAATAAATATATCAACTGAATTGGGCGTCGAAATGGTTACAGTTCTACAAAGATCCGGTTTAAAAGTATGCCCATCTCTGACAGACAGACAATCACGAGCGTCTGTCGAAAACTTCGCGTTCTAACCCACTTCCCTAAATGACGTATTCTGATGTTTGCTCATTGAAATTGAACCCTAGAAGACTGGGTTCAGTCATACTGAAATACACGAGAACGGCGAGGAAAACTCGGTGTATCTGTCCTTGTGCCGAACACGCTAACAACTTATGAAAATGATAGTGATTATGATGATATTAAGTACATTAAGTACAACAATAATATTAAACGGCAATAAGAAAGCAAACAATATAAAATTACTCATGAATGCGTGTGGGAGGTAGATGGGTGTGAAAGTGCGTGTGTGCACGCGCGCACTTTTCAAGCCGAGCAAATTATTCCTGGAAGAGAGAGTGTGTGTGTGTGTGTGTGTGTGTGTGTGTGTGTGTGTGTGAGTGAGTGAGTGAGAGAGAGAGAGAGAAAGAGAGAGAGAGTGTTAACTTCTTGCTTACAATAGAAAGGCGTCGGAGATTATGTAACTCAATAAAACGAACAACTGCGTTGTAGTGTCATGACTCAATTGGAAATAAAACATTTTTCAAACTCAATTTATCTAAATTCAATCCGGCAGATATTTATTATTAGCAACACGGTCTCTCTTCTTCTTGTCCTAATTTAGTCAATATATCTTTTCTTTCTTTTTTTATGTTTCTGTTTTTTAACCTACCTTTTTTTGTTTGTTCAATTACTATGTATTTCTCGACTGATATTAATTAAAAAAATATATACTTTTAAATATTTTAAGACCCATTAATCGATTATGAGAAGGATAATTTTATTTTTTTGGTCATATTCACTTTTAACATAAATACCAGTCTCCAGTCTACCATTGCATAAGAAAAATAATTGTCCGTAGATATTTTTAAACTCATAAATTAACGTATCGTATTTCTTACTAACTAAAAAAAGATCTTGAAATAATCATCGCACTCAAAATCAACTAATACCAGCCCAAGAATTATTAATATTTTTCTATCTTTCTTTTTATTTAAAATTTTTAATCAATTCAGTTGCCAATTGGCAAAGAATATAGATTAACAAATAAATTTTAATTGTGAGATAACGAAATATAATTAAATATATTTTCTATAGTGTTCAGTTTACACAACGATAATAATGTTCGCAAATATCTTTTTTTTTTTACCGATTTATTGACTGATTCATTGTTACTGTTTTTATTATTTTCTGCTCTTGTAAAAATGAAACAAACTATTGTTGTAAAAACTAATTCTTTGACTTTTAATTCGAAGTTCTCGACTAAAAGAACGAATGGAAAAAGTATGTAAAAAAATAGTACAAATAAATTAAGATTTGCTTGCAAACAAAAATTAAAACAAATTAACTTAATTTATTTAAAGTAAAGTAGAAAACCCGATAAAATTTTTTTAGCTAGATGTTTTTTTAGGAGGTGCAATTAATAAGTTAGAGATGATAAGACCAAGGTTTTTTTGTTTTTAATACAAATCAAAAGTAGACATCCCGGTCTTTTAGCAACACGTGTTTTCTCTCATCCACACGTGAAAAATCGATACGAGAAAATAAAATATTGTGGACGCAACGCGCGTTGGAGCGCTCACGTCATCAACAAAAGCGTAAAGGAGGAGGGAGGAAAAGGAGGAGATGGAAAGAAGAAGGAGGAGGAGGGCGCGCACATGGCCCTATTTTGGAGATTTCATTTAGAAAAATTGCTCGAGTGAACGAGACGCTGGTGGAAAAATCATCTCGAAAAATAAATGGTAGCCTTTATGGCTCATTCCTTCTGTGTGTGTGTTTTTTTTGCGGGGTGAGGAGAGGTTTTAAAAAACTCAAATTTTATTATTAATATCATTTTCTATTTTTAAAGAAATGTAATCATTTTTTAACGACGGTACGTTTTTTTTAATAAAAATATATTTTAAAATCAAATATGTAAAACTTGTAGATATTTTTTTTTAAATACGTTACTAACAACTAAATAAGTTGTGTCATTTAAAAAAAAAGATTTTGAGATGATAATGACAAATGAAAAACACATACACGAATAACTTTTTCACTTTAAATTGCAACAGGTTTATCGAAAAAAAATTGTGTATGAAAATATCTGACATGTGAACACAAATAATCACGTATAAACACACACACACACACACACACACACACGTATGCACACATAAAGTATATAAACAGCCAGAAACTGAAACATTAACCCCTACATGAGATACACAATGTTCATACATTTATCCACACATAAAGTGTAAATATTCAAAGTGTCATCTTTTTAATAGAATAGTGCTTAGCTTATGATGATCATTGGGTGCCCTTGAATTTATTGTCGGGGCAAACTAAGTTAAAGTTACCTCCTGCTGAGCAAACGAGGGCCTGTGAATATAACTTTAGAAAGACAGATAGATAATTGAAATAATTATAGCATTTGTTTGAAGTATTTTTTAAATATTAATTTCATAATATATGAGGAAATAATATTTAAATTTTTTAATCCGACATTTTAAAAATTCGTTTAAGTTTCTCAAAAAAGCACAGGGCGGTAGACTTAATTGAATTCAACAATTGTTTAAAAAACAAGGCTTCTACTCAAAAATGGGTATTCACTAAATAATAATAACGCTTTGTAGTATATATATATATATATGTATGTATGTATGTATGTATGTATGTGTGTATGTATGTATGTGTGTGTGCGTGCGTGCGCGCGCGCACACAGAGCCCATGGCTAAAAAACCAATGGCGATTTTATTGAATATATTTACTCTTTTTCTAGATATTTTTGTTTAATTTTGGTAAATATATAAAATGAGATGTCAGTGCTAATTTCATTTTTGTGTAATTTAGACGACAATTTATTCATCGTACCCCGTATTTATATATAGTCATTCGCATTGCTTCTAGCCAGGATTGAAACCCATCGAAGTCAAATCAGATTTTTCGCTTTATATACACAACTTTTTAATTTTTTAGTAAATAAATCTGCTCTGAAATGTATATAGTGTAAACAAATGTAAGCAGACAATATTAGGGAAAATTCCCAAGATTCGTGGTCGAGCGGTCTAAGACGCACCATATAATTTTTTTGTTCACATCCAAACAGATTGAGAGCAAAATTTTCAATATGTACTGATCACGCAGAAAATTATTACAATTATTATTTTAAAGAAAGATAAGAAAAGTATATTATTAAATATCAATGCCCTACCTAATGATTGCATAGTGCATGAAACTCAGAGTTAAATAAAATTTATAGCTGTTAGTGTTATTTTACCTTGAACACTGTTTTAAAAGCCGAAAAAATGTTTAATTTATAATTTATATATGTACAAATATTTGTCGATATCCATATATATATATATATATATATATATATATATATATATAGATAATATCACCTCACCACATGTGTACATGACACATAGATTGTAGAATGCAACAGAAAAACAAGTACGTACGTGTAGAAGTAAAGATTACAGAATTCTACACGTGCACTCAAAGCAGCCATCCAATGTTTGTTTGTTTGTTTTTTTAAAACACTTATTGTCCATATATGCCTATGCAATTGAGTAAGGAAACTCTCACACGAGCAATCAGTGTTATATGTAAATTTTATACATTTCGATTTAAAACACTTTCCTGTTTGGATGTGCATAGTATACATAACACTTGAGGAAAATCCAATATGTGTTTGTATGATCAACCTTTGTGTCTAAAATGGGTTAGTTTTAAAGTGTAGACAAGAGTGTATTTTACTTCACCCAATTTTTGTCCATGCTCTCTTCTTGGAGAAGTTACTCTCTCTCTAGTCTGTATATAGATGTCTGTTTTATTCTGTCTTTATACTTGTATCTAACTCTACATCGCTATCCATATACTCACCTACATACATCAATATCCGTTTCTACCCATACAGATATACACATATCTCTCAACATTTGAAATACTCTGTCCATATCTACATCTTACTCTGTCCTTTTCTATCTATCTACCTATCTATCTAGTCTGTTCATATCTATCTATCTATCTACCTATCTATCTAGTCTGTTCATATCTATCTATCTATCTACCTATCTATCTAGTCTGTTCATATCTATCTATCTATCTACCTATCTATCTAGTCTGTTCATATCTATCTATCTATCTGCCTATCTATCTAGTCTGTTCATATCTATCTATCTATCTACCTATCTATCTAGTCTGTTCATATCTATCTATCTATCTACCTATCTATCTAGTCTGTTCATATCTATCTATCTATCTACCTATCTATCTAGTCTGTTCATATCTATCTATCTATCTACCTATCTATCTAGTCTGTTCATATCTATCTATCTATCTACCTATCTATCTAGTCTGTTCATATCTATCTATCTATCTACCTATCTATCTAGTCTGTTCATATCTATCTATCTATCTACCTATCTATCTAGTCTGTTCATATCTATCTATCTATCTACCTATCTATCTAGTCTGTTCATATCTATCTATCTATCTACCTATCTATCTAGTCTGTTCATATCTATCTATCTATCTACCTATCTATCTAGTCTGTTCATATCTATCTATCTATCTACCTATCTATCTAGTCTGTTCATATCTATCTATCTATCTACCTATCTATCTAGTCTGTTCATATCTATCTATCTATCTACCTATCTATCTAGTCTGTTCATATCTATCTATCTATCTACCTATCTATCTAGTCTGTTCATATCTATCTATCTATCTACCTATCTATCTAGTCTGTTCATATCTATCTATCTATCTACCTATCTATCTAGTCTGTTCATATCTATCTATCTATCTATCTATCAGTCATTCATATCTATCTATCTATCTACCTATCTATCTAGTCTGTTCATATCTATCTATCTATCTACCTATCTATCTAGTCTGTTCATATCTATCTATCTATCTACCTATCTATCTAGTCTGTTCATATCTATCTATCTATCTACCTATCTATCTAGTCTGTTCATATCTATCTATCTATCTATCTATCTATCTACCTATCTATCTAGTCTGTTCATATCTATCTATCTATCTATCTATCTATCTATCTACCTATCTAGTCTGTTCATATCTATCTATCTATCTATCTATCTATCTACCTATCTAGTCTGTTCATATCTATCTATCTACCTATCTACCTATCTAGTCTGTTCATATCTATCTATCTACCTATCTAGTCTGTTCATATCTATCTATCTACCTATCTACCTATCTAGTCTGTTCATATCTATCTATCTACCTATCTACCTATCTAGTCTGTTCATATCTATCTATCTATCTACCTATCTAGTCTGTTCATATCTATCTATCTATCTACCTATCTAGTCTGTTCTTATCTATCTATCTACCTATCTAGTCTGTTCATATCTATCTATCTACCTATCTAGTCTGTTCATATCTATCTATCTACCTATCTAGTCTGTTCATATCTATCTATCTACCTATCTAGTCTGTTCATATCTATCTATCTACCTACCTATCTAGTCTGTTCATATCTATCTATCTACCTATCTAGTCTGTTCATATCTATCTATCTACCTATCTAGTCTGTTCATATCTATCTATCTACCTATCTAGTCTGTTCATATCTATCTATCTACCTATCTAGTCTGTTCTATCTATCTATCTATCTACCTATCTAGTCTGTTTCATATCTATCTATCTATCTACCTATCTAGTCTGTTCATATCTATCTATCTATCTACCTATCTAGTCTGTTCATATCTATCTATCTACCTATCTAGTCTGTTCATATCTATCTATCTACCTATCTAGTCTATTCATATCTATCTATCTACCTATCTAGTCTGTTCATATCTATCTATCTACCTATCTAGTCTGTTCATATCTATCTATCTACCTATCTAGTCTGTTCATATCTATCTATCTACCTATCTAGTCTGTTCATATCTATCTATCTACCTATCTAGTCTGTTCATATCTATCTATCTACCTATCTAGTCTGTTCATATCTATCTATCTACCTATCTAGTCTGTTCATATCTATCTATCTACCTATCTAGTCTGTTCATATCTATCTATCTACCTATCTAGTCTGTTCTTATCTATCTATCTACCTATCTAGTCTGTTCATATCTATCTATCTACCTATCGTCTGTTCATATCTATCTATCTACCTATCTAGTCTGTTCATATCTATCTATCTACCTATCTAGTCTGTTCATATCTATCTATCTACCTATCTAGTCTGTTCATATCTATCTATCTACCTATCTAGTCTGTTCATATCTATCTATCTACCTATCTAGTCTGTTCATATCTATCTATCTACCTATCTAGTCTGTTCCATATCTATCTATCTATCTATTAGTTATCTATCTATCTACCTATCTAGTCTTATTTCACTATCTATCTATCTATCGATCTATCTATCTATCTATCTATCTATCTATCTATCTACCTATCTAGTCTGTTCATATCTATCTATCTATCTATCTACCTATCTAGTCTGTTCATATCTATCTATCATCTATCTACCTATCTAGTCTGTTCCTTATCTATCTATCTATCTATCTACCTATCTAGTCTGTTCATATCTATCTATCTATCTATCTACCTATCTAGTCTGTTCATATCTATCTATCTATCTACCTATCTATCTAGTCTGTTCATATCTATCTATCTATCTACCTATCTATCTAGTCTGTTCTTATCTATCTATCTATCTACCTATCTATCCGTCCATTCATCTATCTATCTATCTACCTATCTATCAAATCTATTATCTATCTATCTATCTACCTATCTATCTAGTCTGTTCATATCTATCTATCTATCTACCTATCTATCTATCTATCTATCTATCTATCTACCTATCTATCTAGTCTGTTCATATCTATCTATCTATCTATCTATCTATCTATCTAGTCTGTTCATATCTATCTATCTACCTATCTATCTAGTCTCTATCTATCTATCTATCTACCTATCTATCTGATCTGTTCATATCTATCTATCTATCTACCTATCTATCTAGTCTGTTCATATCTATCTATCTATCTACCTATCTATCTAGTCTGTTCATATCTATCTATCTATCTACCTATCTATCTAGTCTGTGCATA